>JAOYFF010000042.1:1731206-1749996 GCA_025773925.1 Cryptomyrus ogoouensis
GGGGGGGGAGGGGGGGGTCAGCAGTGGATGGTATGGTATGGTTTAACAGCTCCAAGCCACCACGCGCAATAATGCAACAGCCAACTTGACCTGTAAAGTAGCAGATAAGGTCCAGGCTGAATTTCACCGACCGCCTTCGGACAGGCCGTCAGTCGGACCCCGTGTCATCCCAGGCGTGTACGGAGTAGCCGGATATACGCGCCATCTGGCATTAAGACGAGCAACGACAGCGGTTTGATTTGAAGTAAACTGCAAACTAAATGCAGTGACTACAAATCTGCACATATGTATATGTATAATTTGTGTTTTTCAACAGCGTGCGTGCATTATTATTATTATTATTAGTGGCAGTAGCAGGCCTTTTAAATTTAATATTAATATTAGTGATGCTTTAGCTTTTTTAAATTGCAAAAGGCGTGAAAGCTGCTTGGTGATGCTATGCGGGTCACGCGGTGACTACGGCCTCTGCCGTTTAACTCCATTTATGTGTGAAATGCTTCTCTGAGCCTCGCTGTGCTCCAGCGACTTCGGGACGATTCGTCCTTTTTACACGCGGTTATGAGAAATGACATCCCCTACCACGGAGAGTTAAACGGTGGATTAGATGTACAGATCCCAAAAAGTTACAGCTAATCACATTTCTTTCAAAGAGCAGCGTTTTTTTTTTTTTGTCATTTTGAAGAAGCGGTTTGCAATCGTAACATAATATGAACATCCGTAAAAACAACAACAGAAAACCCGGTACTTTAACAGACTGGCAATCGATACATTTGGGGTGAAAAATATTAAAACACTGGAATAAGTTACTTTTCTTGTTGAGTAGCATGGTAAAAACCTAATAACGGAAAACTTTGTGGTTAAAGAACTGTGTTAGAGATTGAATGGACTATGATTTTTTGACCACACTGAAAATGTTCCTTAGTTACAAAAACAACAATGACGTTTTGCATTTGAAACAATGTGCAGTTATTGGAACAGTGCCTAGAGATTTTCTGATCCTTAAATAATTTCGGATTTTATGTCGCTCTGTTCCTCTCCTTCCAAAGGCCCAGGCACACCGAATAAAGTCGGTGATTTTCTTCATCGAATGATACCGTACGTCATTAATACGTTATAGATGAAAGTGATGCCGTTCTCACTGTTTGAGAAATAGTAACAGTACTGTTCAAATACTCAAAATACACCTAGTAAATACCCCGTATTAAAATTTCCGTAATATAGGTTATGACGTCTCGTTATGGAATTAACGGGTAACCTGTTGTCAAGTGAACTACCCAAGTCAATTTAAATACAGGGAATAGACAAACTTTGTCGACAATATCAAAAGAATTTAGGAGTTTTTCAACATCCCGACAAAAATATGACTGAAATGTAATACATTCACATTCGTATGATCTGGATGTGATTTAAGACACTGACTACGTGGCTTGTATTTTAGATGTAATTTGGAATTTGCTTCATGGTGACGCAAAACGGTTTGATTTTAAACCTTGCAGCGAGTCCGCAGCTGGAGTTTAAGGAGATGCTGCAAAGCTGCCGGTGGCCGTGTTGTTTTCTGTCGTAGCCTGTGTCACGATATCTGAAGTCTGGGACGCTAAGTTTCACCGCCGCTAACAGACAGTCGAGCGCGGCAGCGACTGAAGTAAACAGTCTTAAAGTCGTACCACCGGCTTGAGTATGTCACTCTTAAGATGATTTTCTTCGTTAATTTGGTTACGAGGAATTGTTTTTACGATGAGCAGAGAAAATATTTAAGGATGAGTATCTGTCTTTTACATAAACAAAATATATGAATAAAGTATATAATTCATCGATACGTCGACGTGCTATGAAGCCACAAAACGTGGAATATATTTAATAATTTATTTAGTGTTATATATAGTATTTGATGTACATAATCGAAAGAAATATACAACCGAAAAACTGCAGCTCTTTTTCTTTAGGACTGTAGTTGTAAATTGCATTACCAGTACAAGACCACCTCACCTTGGCAATGAAGGAAAAGTGAACCGTTTTGAATGATGTTTGATCGAGACAGTGATAACCGCGGCGAGCATTAATACCTTTTCCTGACTTTAATTGCGTTATTATTATGATTGTTATTGGAATCGTGGGATTACAAAAATAAGTGAAATATTGTAAGCCTATTACGCGGTAGAATAGATCAAGCGATTTAGGCTAATTAATAGTGATAATTTTTTGTTGATAATTTATAATCAGCTTAAATGTTTTCGCATTTATGACTTGCATTCCAGATTACAGAATAATTAATGTTATATCACCATTTTGGTTACGAAAGGCCTGTATGTCTGTCCGTATTACCGCGATTACGTATGGTGTCGAATACAGGATATTTATTTATTTACTTTCTTATTTACTCAATTTAATGCATTCCGTAAAACACAAAAAACAACAGATGTCACTTGACCTGAACGTATCATGCCGACTGCATGACGTGAATAATTTTTCCTTCGAAAAAGTAAGGTTTCATTTTTTGATCTTTCTGCAGCCACAGCGCTTGAATGCAAGCCTTGTATCCAAATTCGTGACGATATTTTCCCTTCAAGCTACTGAATACATTTTCCTACCCCCATATATGGAATTTCATAATCTGCCTCCGGGCTATTATTTTTTACTTGAGCGATGCTTAATCACATTTCTACGTTTAAGGTATGGTCGGCCTCCCAGCCAGGATTTGTGCGCTTCGTTTTGATTCTGAGCTGCTTCCGTCTTTGTCACACACCCCGATTTCTTTTCAATTATGAATGGGAAGTAAACCCGTGACCCGTTAACGGCAATAACGGATCCTGACAAGAGAGATTGTGAAATAAAAAGACTAGCTTAACGGACCTTATTTTCTGGATGGGAGAACATAAACGTCTCTGACACCCAGCTCCCCCCCCCGCGCCCCAGCTCTGATGTCGCTGTCGCTCCCTATCTCTCTAACGGTAGGTAATAAAGTAATACGGATGGCCACCGACATCTCCCGTATTCATTCCGTTTGAACGAAATGTTTATCCTAACATAAAATATTGATTAGACGCTTTAAAAGGAGCGCAACCCTTTTATAGTATAGACCCCCCAGATTTGTACATTGGAGAGATGTGTTATATGTACGCGGGGGTAATATAAACGAAGTAAAATAATCAGAAGCAATAAAACATCCCCAAATACTGGATTTTAAATTGGTTTCCAAAAACAATGACCGGTATTCAAGCCAAACTTGATGAGGTAACTCAAAACACGTGTTAACATGAGGGGTTTCGAGCTTTTTACGATGGCGTTTTTTATTGACATCTCCTTGGCATTAAACACAAACCCCTGATTAGCAAATGAGTTATATTTGTAATAACTATTTACAGTACTATTGTGCAATGTGAGGAAACGCCGACCGCAAACGCTGACAGGACGCAGTCATAGCGGGCGCTTGCTTTTGCGGCTGAAGTTGGCCGGCTGCGGGCAGCTGGCTCGTGTCACGGGGCACGAGGGCGTCCGCGTGCGTTTCTGTGCTTCAGGGCCAAAGACGGTTGTGGACCCAGGTCTCTCCAGGCAGGTAACAAGCTGGCCTCAGCGAGAGCCAAGGGCAGGAGGTCCTCTGAAGTTTCAAAGACTTTCATGCTACTGGGTCTGATCCTTAATGCCATCTGGCCAAAGTAATTAACATTTTTTGCTGAATAATTAAAAATAAGTTCTTCTAAATGTCTTTAGAGAAATGAATTATTCCGGATATGAGTTTCACTTTTAGTGGTTTGGCTTCTGCAGACATGTAATCCGTTGTCAGGCTGGATTTCTGATGTCACGAGTTCCCAAATCCCAGAGCTATATTCAGAGCCTCATCTTTTTTGGGGGAAGTTAGTTGTACGTTTAATTATCCCTCACTGCTATTTTGGCCTGGATTCCACCACTTTTCCCCTCTTTCTCAAGATGCTTACCTTTTATTTTAATCGATTAATTGATTTGAAATCAACTCCTACTATTTTGTTAGTAATTCTGACATCTTTTACAAGACCATGCAGGGTTCATTTCAGGGGTGGGGCATCAGTATTTAAATCATGCTTTTTTAAAATCGGTATATCATGCATTCATGTGCACACCTGCATATCATGTAGCAGGATATGTAACATGCTGGACCTCTGAGCTTCACTCATCCATGTAGGATCTGCACCTAATCGCCACCATGGCACTGTAGACAGAAACTCCGCTGTGGCCGTATCCAGCTTGCCCGCCGTCCGTGGGTGTGTGCGAGGTATTTCTGGCATTAGGATCCTGTGTCCCAGTCCGCTCCAGACTTCCTGCACGTGGGGGCCGCCGTAAAGTCGAGTTTTTCTCTGAGCATGATGGGGCTGTCAGCGTTGTCTGTGGGGGTGCGATGGCTCACATCATTAGGAAATCTTTGCCTGAGGAATGCAGCCCCTCCCTTATTGATCACATCTGCTCGGTTCCAGACCAGGAGCACGGGAGCGACGTGGTAGCCGGGCCGGACGTGGTCCACCATTCATCTTGTAGGCATGGGCTAGAGGACATGCTTATCTCTCACTCTGCTTGCTCAGGAAACCTTGCCATGCCAGTGGGCCCAGTGTACCCAGCTTTGAGCTGGGAAACCAGTGCCCACTATCAAGCAGCCCCACAAGCCCCCCCCCAGTCTGAACACTTTCTATCAGTCAAACCATCTTCCCCTGCTGCTTTAATTTCCCCGAAATTTGGCAAAATAGACCCAGCGGCTTTTAATAACATTTTTTTTAAACAAAAATAAAAAATAATACAGATTTTAATTTTAATATTGTCAGCCAGGGGAAACTAAGGGGATTTTTTAAAAATCCCCCTTCGGCTTGCCTACGAAACTCATTAAACCTTGGAGCTAAGATTATGTGCCGACGCTCGGTTTTTTTGGCGCAATATTTCCCCGACAGTAGCAATCAGTATGTTAATACAGTAAAGTATCTGGATAAAAGCGCTATCGCCGCGTCTTCGCCGTCGCTGTTATTTCTCGTTGTGTTCAGGGCGTTAAGTGTAGGAAATAAACGCAGTTGGTGTCAGATGTTTATTAACGAATGAAGGGTCGAATATATATGGTATTGCAGGCCACAGGGCAGAGTTTGAAAGGCGCAGTTTTTGTTTGTTGTTGCTGTTTGCTTTTCATCAAAGACGGCGGGCAGTGGGATTTCTGCTGGGGGGGTTTTAACTCCCCGAAGCTTTGATATAATCTAGCTTCTCTGTCCCTTTCTGATGCTGCGATCGCCGCCTCGTGTGCGCGGTGCGCTCGCCCGCCGCTGGGGGTGCTAATGCGCGGCCCGGGGAACGGGATGAATTTCGGAAACTTCCCCTTTTCGCAGATCACAGTGGCAAGAAATCACATAAGAAAATCCAGTGACCGAGCTGTGCGTTCACCACCCCAAACTCACCACAAATAATCGATTAATAAATTGAGCATTTTTGTCTGTATGTGATGAATTTCATACGTTTTTTGTTTACGACATGCTTAATGATATTGAAATTCTTTCAGGTGTCTTTGAATCCGTGATGTTTTATTTTGTGGATGGTTAACCCGCAGAACTGGCTGTCTGTGCCTCTTACGGGCTCTTATCTAATCAATAATGATAATAATAATAATAATAATAATAATAATAGATTTTACTGTGGCACCTTTCATGACACTCAAGGTCACTGATGACGAGTTTTTCCGGTCTGAAACAACATCGTATTAATGGAATGTGGTATTAGAATCTAATGTGTTTCTCAGTTTTCACAAGATGGGTTAGAGTATGAGTTTGTAATGCCGAGGAATTATCTGCGTATTTATTGCTGGCAAGCAGCTGCTTCGTTTATAATCACTGCCGGCGAGATAAGAGACATCGAACGTGACCTTATGTTTGTGGCTGGTGGAGTGAGATTAGTGTCAGAAATTCTGGCATCAAACAATGAGGTGCCTTGCTTTACGTTTATGAGAAATCACTGACTCCCGGATCACTGGATCCTTCTGTAGGACACGGCGGGGTCAACCAGCTGGGAGGTGTATTTGTGAATGGGCGCCCCCTGCCAGATGTGGTGAGGCAGCGCATCGTGGAGCTGGCGCATCAGGGTGTCCGGCCCTGTGACATCTCCCGGCAACTGCGGGTCAGCCACGGCTGCGTCAGCAAGATCCTGGGCAGGTGAGCACCCCCGCCCTGTAGCTCCGCCCACTGTCCCTACTCAGTGGCCTCATCCAGTAGTCCCGCACAATGACCACGCCCACCAGCCAAGCCCAGCCCCCGCCCTGTAGCTCCGCCCGCTATCCCTACTCAGTGGCCTCATCTAGTAGTCTCGCACAATGACCACGCCCACCAGCCAAGCCCAGCTCCCGCCAGTAGCTCCGCCCACTGTCCCTACTCAGTGGCCTCATCCAGTAGTCCCGCACAATGACCACGCCCACCAGCCAAGCCCAGCCCCCGCCCTGTAGCTCCGCCCGCTATCCCTACTCAGTGGCCTCATCCAGTAGTCCCGCACAATGACCACGCCCACCAGCCAAGCCCAGCTCCTGCTAGTAGCTCTGCCCACTGTCCACCTAGCTCCACCCAGTGTCCCTACCCAGTTGACCCCCCCTCACCGCCTTACATTTTGACCCAAACCTGCTACTTCATGATTCACTCCTGCGACTTGCTTGCACGGTTCCTTTCACACCTGCGACTTGCTTGTACGGTTCCTTTCACACCTGCGACTTGCTTGCACGGTTCCTTTCACACCTGCGACTTGCTTGTACGGTTCCTTTCACACCTGCGACTTGCTTGCACGGTTCCTTTCACACCTGCGACTTGATTGCACGGTTCCTTTTTCCTTTTGCACCGCAGTGCTTTTTCATACTCAGTCCAAGATTCTTAGGCCTTGAACTTTTTTTGGTGACACTTTGGTGGAGGGTGCGCTATTTCAGTATTCCAAACTTAAAAGACCCTCTGCGCCCGCAGCTGTGACTCTACACGCTGTGGAATAATGCGAGCGCCGTTGATTACAAGCAATGGAGGATTTGGGATGAATACATTATATTTATCTTCTCTCCCTAGCCTTTTCTTTCATGCCCCCTCTCTCTCTTTCTCACTCTGTTTCTGCTTTTCTCTCTCTCTCTCTCTCTCTCTCTCTCGCTCTCTCTCTTCGGAGACAAACCCTGCGAATGGCCCAAATCCTGCCCCTCCCATTCTGTCTCACAATGAAAGCTTACAAAAGGAAAAGATTCATCACATTTGGAATTTGCATCAAAATGAAACTGGTACCGTATTTCGTGCAGAAAGGGAGAGAGGGGCGGCCTGAATGGGCGAGGGTGCAGGATTAGCGGGCAGGGCTCTCGGCGCTGTAGAGAAATGTGTTCCTCATTGTTCCCTGATGCGTCCCCTTAATGTCTCTGGGTGTCTCAAAGCAGCACTGGAGTATTTCATTTCCTCACTGCTCCACCATCAGTAAAAAAAAGTCCCATTCATTTGGATCAGACCAAATAAATAGATGACAGATAAACCCCGGCTTACCCAGGGTGCACTGGGGATCGATTCACCATCATGTGACATTCCCCTGCCGCCAGGCCCTGCTCCCCAACTTGCTTTAACATTTAGCAGTGTTAAGTGCCCCCCCCACACCCCCAGAAAAGACTGCTGTGATGTGCCCCTTTGTAACAGTCCTGTGATCTGACCTTGGCTGAGGGTTCGATTCCCAGCAGGCCATGTGGCTGGAAAGCCAGTTTAGCAAGGCCTACCATGCTCTCGGGGCTTAAGTAGCACAGGGGCTGAAATTAGGGGCTGATTAATTAGGAATCACAGTCACACGGGGGATCTGAGATACTGCAAGGGTTTGTACTTTAAAGAGTCACACTTGCATGCTTTTATCTGAAGCAACATGCATTTCTGAGAAAGCAGGGTGAGTCACTCCGTGGAGCAACTGGAGTTAAGGGACATGTTCAGTGGCCCAAGGGTGACATCACTCTGCTGATCCTGGGATTTGAACCTACCGATCACACGCACAGTGTACTAATGTGCTGAGTCACCCGATACGTGTTGGAGGAAGGGGGGCAGAGGTTGCGGACACTTGCTGTGTAATGACAGAGACCCGCGCACACTCTGGCTTTCCCGTAAACGCAATGTGTAAATCCGGCCCGACACGGACCAGTAACGCGCGGAAGTCAGTGAGAGCGTAGCCATTCTGGAGACACGCTTCGGTACGTTGGCCCCTAGGGGCCCGAGCAGCCAGGGCGTTTTGAGGGCCGGGGGGCAGGGACGACCCCACAGCATGCAGCCCCAGGGAGAGATGACACGTGCTGCATAGTAACCCCTCCCTGCCCCGTGTTGCCTGGTGGCTCGTCATGGCACGCCTCCAAACTGTGTGAGGTACCTCTCTCTAACCCTCTCTCTCTCTCCTGCTTTTCTTTCCTCTACTCCCTCCTTCTCTTTCTCCCATCTTTCTTTTATCTCCCTCTCCTTATCACCCTCTCTGTTTCTCTCCTTCCCCTTTTCTCTTTCTCTGTTTCTCTCCCTCCAACCCTCTTTCTCTCTTCCTGCCTCACTCTTTCTCTCCCTCCCATTCTCGCTCTCTTCCCCCTCTCTATTACCCTCCATCCCTCTCTCCTCCTTCCTCTTCCCCTGCCGTGTACCGTGCCATGTGCAGGCAGGGTGCCATGTGGCCACATTCTCCGTCCTGAAAGCTGACTCGTGCTAAATGAATAAAGAGCAGCCCCCCCCCACCCCGCGGGTAATTTGGCAGATGCTCATTTGCCCCCCCCTCCCCTGGTACAGACCCCACACGCATGCCGGCACCGCCTGGCCCTGCCAGGCAAATCCTGAGGAAGCTACTCATGGGTGACCATCTGACTTCAGGTCGGACTGGCATAGCGACACAGTGATGGATGGCGCCAAAATTATTAATTCATCTTATTAATCTATTTTCCAAGCGCCTATGCAGGGGAGGCTGAGCGGGGAGCCTGGAACCTGTCCCAGGGAGCATGGCGCAGGAGGCGGGGGGGACGCCCTGGGTGGAATGTCAGTTTATCACAGGACACCCACTCACTCACTTAGTCTATTAGCATACACGCTAATGCTAACCCTTAAATGCAAGCCATGCAAACTCCTTGCGTACGGGGGCGGGTGGAATTCCAGCCAGGAACCACACAGGCAGTGGGATGCAGTGATACCCTCCTGATTTTACTCATGCTTCTGGAAGAACGATCATTCTAAGTCTCTCTGAATTTTCCCCAAGTCGATATAAAACCCGAGGCCCATTTTCCGGTTCTTCTCTTGACCCCGGACCACCTCCGCCTCGCCTGTCCCTCAGGTACTATGAGACTGGCAGCATCAAGCCTGGCGTCATCGGCGGGTCCAAACCAAAGGTCGCTACGCCCAAAGTTGTCGACAAGATTGCCGAGTACAAGAGGCAGAACCCCACCATGTTTGCCTGGGAGATCCGCGACCGGCTGCTGGCTGAGCGGGTCTGCGACAACGACACCGTGCCCAGCGTCAGCTCCATCAACAGGTACCGGCCCGGCCTGCACAGGGCCCGCTAAGCGCTCGCGCCCAGGAGGACACTTACGTGTTTTCATTTAGTGGATGGTTTTATCCAAAACAAAGAATGACAGTCATCTGCGGTGTAGGGGTTTGCTCAGACCCCCAACAGTGACATCACTCTGCCAACCCTGGAATTTGAACCAGTAACCTTTTGATCACTTGCATAGCTTCAGTACCACACACCTGACGAAATGAGTACGCTTTCTTTTAAAAAAGCGATTTCTGATGCAGATTTTTGTGTTTATTTTCACCCAGTAGAGTCAGAATCGAAAGCAGTGAAACTGTTTTTCATATCACTGGCCCTTGACAGGGCTATTAGCTTTTAGCTATTAGCTGTTAGCTGACCTACTGTAGCTACTATAAACCAAGTAACTAACTAGCAGAGAGAAAATTCTGGGTCGTCATTCCATGTTTTTTTCCTGTATTCTTTTAGCTAGACCTAGGACTGGCTAATTAATCATCCTGTTGTCAGCTTTAAATAATGAATCGAATTATGAACCCGTAATTAAAACGCAAAGGCACCATAACAATGTCTGGTTAATGGCGGAACATGTGGCGGCTGAGAAATTGGATTGGGACCGGAGACAGGCGGTGGGGGCTGGGATGGCTCGTTTGGGGGGGTTGATTCAGGGTGTGGGTGCCAGGGTGATTCTCGGGGTGAAATCATATCTCTGATTGGCCGGGCGGCTCGAACACCCAGACTGAGTGAGTGGGCCCACCTCGAACACATGTAAACCCGGCGGCCGGCGCTCGGGAAGTAGTTCAGGGGCCCAGGAGGAACCTGCCGGGGCCCCCAGCTCCATATTTATGAACAGAGTGCAGCTCACTGGTTCGACACAATGTGTACAATGACATCGCCCCCCCCGGGAGAGAAGAGCACGGCTGTGCATGGGCAGTCATGCAGGAAGCGTGTGGCCTGACTGCCATGTCGGCCTGCCTCGGCCCCGTGGCCCCTGTCACAGGCCACACACACACACACACACACACACATATGTAGGGTATGCATATCCTTATGAGGACCGCTCATTCATTTCAATGGGAAAAATGCTAACGCTAACTATGACAACCTTAACCCCTACCCTGCCCTAACCATAACCATAAGTAACCTAACAAAATACAAGAGTTTTTGCATTTTTAGTTTTCTCATAGCAGTCACCGATTTTTATAAAACAGAGTTTTCCCTTATGGGGACCAGGAAACAGGTCCCCATAAGGGAAAAAAACGGATATTTATAACGTTATGGGGACATTGTGTCCCCATAAGGATAGGTAAACCCGCTCGCACACACACACACACACACACTTTTCTCTTGTCCTCCACAGAATCATCCGGACCAAAGTGCAGCAGCCCCCAGGCCAGCCGGGCTCCGTGACCTCTCACAGTCTCGGTAGGGGCCTCCGCCGCCCCCCTGCCATCCCCTCACTCTGCCCTCCGCATCCTCCTCTTGTTCCCCCACTGTCCTCCCTCATCCCCCTGTCATCCCCTCTGTCGTCCCCCCGCTCTCCCCTTGCCCTCCTCCCACCATCCCCCCTCCATGTTGTTCCCCCGGTGACCAGACAGAGCAGGCCGTGACTGCGCCCCCCCACACCTGTTCCCTTCTGCCCTGTCGGCTCTTCCGTGGTGGCGTGGGTTATTCTGTCACATGTAATGCTGCTCCGTGGGTCTGTGACGCCTGTCATGGTCGTACCCAGGGGGAGGGGGGTTGTGGGTCAAGCCCCCTTGCTGTTGGACTCTGCCCCTCACAGCCGAGTTGCACCCTCTCCCCACTAAGCCCCACCTCCTCCCTCCAGGCCCCGCCCCCTCACCACTGGGCTCCATACCCTCTCCGCCAGACCCCGCCCCTCACCATCAGGCCCCGCCCCCTCACCACTGGGCTCCATACCCTCTCCGCCGGACCCCGCCCCTCACCATCAGGCTCTGCCCCCTCACTGCTGGGTTCTGTTCCTTTGCAGCCTCCATGAATCAATCAACTATGCAGATGAATCTCACATGTGCAGCAAAGAGTGATATCAGTGCAATTGGGGTGAGCGGCATCGTCGGCAGGCGGAAAATTGAAAATCAGAATAAATCCTGAGGTTTGGAGTTTTGCCACGGGGGCGGCACCATGCACGTGTGTGTGTGTCGGTGCGTGTGTGTCTGTGTATTTGGGTGCGTGCGTGTGTATGCGTGTGTGTCTGTGTATTTGGGTGCATGCGTGTGTATGCGTGTGTGTCTGTGTATTTGGGTGCGTGCGTGTGTATGCGTGTGTGTCTGTGTATTTGGGTGCATGCGTGTGTGTCTGTGTATTTGGGTGCGTGCGTGTGTATGCGTGTGTGTCTATTTGGGTGTGTGCATGTGTGCGTGTGTGTCTGTGGGAGTGTGTGTGTGTGTGTGTGTGTGCGTGCCGCATTATCTCATTAAAGGAGAATTCTCTCCCAAAATCAGATAATTAAAATAATGAATTAGGTAGAATAAGAAAGAGTGCCGGCTCCCGTTACATTTTCCACATCATTAGACAGTAAGTTTGCGGCGTCAGACTCCCCTGAGCTGCTCCATGGCGCCTCTCTTTGTCATCAGGCTGCTGCTGTCGGAGGGGAGACGGGATTAGGATCACACACCTTTCTGTGAGCTCTCCCCTGGGAGACAGGCAGGGGGCGCTGTGTCAGGGGTGGCCGCGCAGGTCCTTTATTCTCCTGTTAAAATGACTTCAGTGTCCTGTCTGCCCCCCCCCCCCCACCCGCAGCTTCCACGGTAACCGTGACTCAAGTGTCTGCAGTGACCAGTGACACGGCTGGCTCCTCCTATTCCATCAGTGGCATTCTGGGAATCAGCTCGGCCGCCGAGGCCAGCAAGCGCAAACGGGAGGAAGGTAGGAGGGGCTTGTTTCTGCGTGTGGGGGGGGGGGGGGGGGCGGGGGGGGGGACGAGGGCGGAGTTTTTAAGAGGCGAACAGAGCCCAGAAAAAATGTCATGGGAAGATGCATAGCCTGTACTGAGCAAAAATTAGCCGGGCAGAGCCGCCTCTAACGGCTGCCACATCCTCCATGAAGAACGTGTCACTTCAAGCCATTACCATTGTTCTCCATGCCAATAAAGACATTCTTTCAATGAAACTTGAGGGACAGTAGGAATGGGAAGATGGGAAAGCAAAACAGAAAGAGAAGATGAGAGGAAGGTGAGCTGGGGAGGCGCAGAGGGGGAAACGGAGCCTCCGCTTTGGATCCTGGTGACCCCCCCCCAGCTTGGCTGCCTCTGTCTTCTCTCCATTCTGACTGGTCATGCAACAGAAATCACTTACAGCAACAACACGTGAAATGGAAGCTAAACAAAAGAGAATCGCTGCAGTTACATGGAGATTAGGAATGAGGCAGAGATGATATCAGGCCCTTGAGGACGCCTTCGGGCTGTCAGGCCTTCATTAACCGTGAGCTGAGGTCCTGGGCTTCCTAAGCCGCAATCAGACTCTGGCCACGACAAGGTCCCCAAGACGCTTGTTTCTCCATAATCCACACAGATCATCACCTATTTGCGGCTCCCTCGAACGGAGCAAACAGGAAGTTCTTACGCTAAGAAGTAAAACTGCAAAGTTAAATAAAGTAAATCCCATCAGCAGTGAGCTTAATGTCCATCTTACCCTGGCTGATCACAAGGTCACGGGGTCTGGAACGAAGCAAAGAGAAAGGTCATTCGGGGCAGCCATGACAATCCCAACAGGCCCCCTGCCTGTCCCACAATTCCCTTGCCCTCTGATACACACCCAGGCTTCACCCACGTCTGCTCTACCACCATTGCCCACATTCACACCCAACTTCCCGTCCGAACAAAGCCCTCCCCACACATACACTCTGGGTGCAGCCTGTCTCTCCACCTCTGGATCTCCACCCACCTCTCCACGTTCTTTGAGCCCTTGGCCAGCAGCTTGGAGACGGAGGCAGCCTTCACCAGCTTGCTCTTGTTCTCCTCCCTCTCCCACGTGCTGCTCTTGGAGCGCTCCATCCTGGAGCCCCTCTTGGTGCTACGCTCCGCGTTTGGCCCACACACACACACACACACACACGCCAGAGGAAACAGAGAGGCCTGGTCACATTCGGGGGAGGGGGCACAGGGACACTCACCCCAGGTGAAATGCCCCCCTCCCCTGTCACTCATCAATTGAAAACATATCATTGGCTAACGATACAGTTGGCTGCTCTGTATAAATTATACCCTTTCTAATGCCCCCCACCTAAAAGAAACCCAGGGCCCCCCCCCCCCCCGTGCTCTTCCAACCTTAACAGAAGCTGACAACTTCTAAGCTCATCTGGCTTTTGTTATTGTTGTTGTATGTTTTTACCTGATTTACTCTTATGTACAAAGAGATTCAACAACAGAAATACCAATAAACCCATAAGGGACGAATGTGCTATAGCTACACTTTGAAGTTTTGTCAGAAACATGTCCGGGCTGTGGCTGGGATGTTTGGTTTCACGTACACATGTAGCATCAACGGGAACACGACTCGTCTCAGTCTACAAGCGTAAAGAAGGTGAGTAAAGGGTGAGTATTTGCTCCTAAGGGCTGCATCCATGCGAGGTTAGGAGACAGAGTAAGCAGCAGATGGCAGTTAAATATAGAGGGGAAGAGGGGTAAGGCAGCTGGGGCGGTTATGAGGGTCTTAGGGCTTATGACCAAAGGGTTACTGCAGCCAATCCCAGGGCGGAGGCGTAGCTGGTGTAGCCCTGCAAGGGTGAAGGGTGAAGGGTGAAAGGTGGGGTCAAAGCTGGTGGGTGGAATCGATATAGAGAATGAAAGGCAAGTTAGGGTCAGGAAGGTCAACGGAATTTACTCCAGGAACCTGTCAGCTGGTTCGGATTTCCTGTTTCCCTGGAAGTGCCTTTTTGACTGGGGCAGGGTGGGGGGAGGGGGGGGGTGCCTGGGAGTGTCCTGTGCCTCGGGAGGGGGCGGGGCTTCGCTTCCAGGTGATGGCTCCGCCTTTTCTTTGGTACCCTGCATTGAATGCTTGACATTTCTCACTGGCTCACTGTAAAACAATGAGGAATTGGCATGGGAGGTTTGAGGGATGCCAAAGGTACGACCAAACCTTTGTAGGGAAGGGCTGTGCCCCCCAGCCACTGTGGCTGTGTCCAAATTCAGGGGCTGTATCCTTCTAAGGCTGCATTCAAAGACTATGTCACACAGAGGTGCGACAAGGCTGTCCCATTTCAAAGGCTCCTTCAAATGCGGCCTAGGAATGCATCCTTCACAGAAATGGATCCTTCACAGCCCAACGTATTTCGAGACTCACTGCGCAGAGATAAAGTGGGCGTGTCCTGGCTAGGCGAGTGGAAGGGTTAGTGCAGGATCAGCAGATGACGCAAATAGGAAAGTGACCATAGGTCAGATTGTCCCAACTGACTTTGTTCTCCGTTCGACCCCTCAAAGAATGCAGCCTACAAATTCTACAATCTTTGTAGACCATGTCCTTTGAAGGATGCAGCCCCTGAATTTGTACACAGCCTATGTGTGGGTGTGTGGCCCCCCTCCTGCCATTTATCTGTATGTTGGTCCGGTCATGTGGAAAAACTGCACCTCTTGGCTGCAGAGGAGAAAGTCTCCTTCCTGGCAACAGACACAGAGGATCCGTCTCTGTGGCCTGGCTTGCGGCTGACGGCGACCCCATTAGCAATGCAGGACATGGAGAAGGCCTCGCGCATCAAGCTGACACCTGCAGGGGGCGACAGAGATGCAGTCACCATTGAGGAGAGGGGCAAAGCCGCACGGCCCCGTAATCTTGGCACCGACGGGAACGAGTAAAGGCACGGCTTCTGTTAGACGCTGGCGCTCACGGCTGCCAAGCAGCTGTCTTCTGGAGCGGCTCTTACGCAACCCCACTTAGGAAAAGTAATTAATGGCTGAAATGAGAGCGGGACAGAGGAAGCGGGACAGAGAAAGAGAAAGTGCTGGAATGTCTGGGAGAGGCCAAGAGTAATGAGGATGTAATAACGCAACAGAGAAAGTTGTGTAACGCGCTCTCTAAATGCAGCCATCATCACGCAGCCCTGTCACGTTAATTGGATAAAAGAGCGGGGATTAAAGAAGCCAGGCCCAGTCTGTAAGATGATTTACGGCAGAGCAGAGGAGGCTGTCGCATGAAAAGGGGCAAGCAAAAGCGACCAGTTCCTGCAGGCGACCAGTTCCTGCAGGCCAATGGAAAAGTCACATAGGAACAAACCAACCAATGAGTGGAAGCCTGACTTCAGAAGAAGACTGCCCACGTGTGTCCACAGTGCCCACAATGAACGTGAGGGATTGGGCAGAGCTCATGCTGATAGGCTGGTCGGTGAGGGTGAGGGACTGGGCGGAGCTCATGCTGATAGGCTGGTCGGTGAGGGTGAGGGACTGGGCGGAGCTCATGCTGATAGGCTGGTCGGTGAGGGTGAGGGATTGGGTGGAGCTCATGCTGATAGGCTGGTCGGTGAGGGTGAGGGACTGGGCGGAGCTCATGCTGATAGGCTGGTCAGTGAGGGTGAGGGACTGGGCGGAGCCTACCCTTGCCGGGGGGTCTCCTGGAGGGGACCGGCTCCTCTGGGAGGGGTAGGCGCCGGAGCACGTCAGCCAGTGCCGCCTTCACCACCATCAGCTCGTCCTCCTGCTGCTGGAGCCGCAGCTCCAGCGCAGACAGGCGGTCGTGCACATCTGACATGCTGGCTGCTGAGATGCTGTCATCTGAGGAGAGACACGCGCTGCTCATGACCAGTATTACCACTAATATTACTACTGATCCGGCACAGAGGCTCAGCCCATGGTTTGCATCCCACCGCGGCTCTGCGTGTGCAGTTTGTATGTTCTCCCTGTGTTGTGTGGGCTTCCTCCCACAGTCCAAAGACATGCAGTTAGGCTAATTATTATATAGATAAAGCCCCAACTTCACGCTGAAGACAAACCCCAAGGTACATTTACGCTACATAGTGCTGTACACACCGTCCCACCCCACAAAGAGTCCCCATCACCTTGTAACACCTGTGCTCAGAGAAGCACAAACACTGCCAATGGGCTCAAAGTGTAACAGCCAGCTACTCTATTTAGGACAGAGAGGAGAGGGAGAGAGATTAGAGAGAGCAAAAGAGTGACAGAGGGGAAAGCAGAGGACAATAAGAAATTGCAGGGCTATTACTACAGGACTGTTAAGTAACACTGCATTGTTAGGTAATGTTATACAATGTAACACTGCATTGTTAGGTAATGTTATACAATGTAACACTGCATTGTTAGGTAATGTTATACAATGTATCACTGCACTATTATATAATGTTTCATAATGTAACACTGCACCGTTAGATAAGGTTACATGATGTAACACTGCATTGTTAGATTATGTTACAACACATAACACTGCACCATTAGATCATGTTACACAAGGGCATATGTTGAGTTTCAACATTGTCAGCAACCAAATCAGCCCCAAAGCCCCTGGTCCCCTAAACACATAAGGTACTCCAACATTATTGATAGCGGCACGACCCAACTGTCCATACCCAGCCTTTTATGTTGCATAATGTAACACACTGCACCATTACATGTTACATGTTACACTGCATTGTTACATTATGTTATGTAACGTAACACTGCATCGTTAGATAATGTTAAATAATGAAACACTGCAGTGACACACTGCCGAGCAGTGCAAGGTAATTTTAGTTCCATTTTTTAAAAATTAGTTTATATTTTAATACATTTTTCTGTTTCCTTTTAATTTTGTTTCAATTTTATTTTATTTTTTGATCATTTTCATTCCAGTGTGTATTTTTACTGAGCTTCATAATTTGGCTGGCAGAATAAAGGGCAGCCATTTACACAACCTGCTTGTCATCCCCAGTGGTCGAGTTGAAAAACTATTTCAAGGGGGATTGGGGGTCAAATGTTTGTGATGTATGTATCATCTCAAGCAGTTTCTATATATGTTACTATATCTGTTAATTCTGTAAACCTTTGTGAACTACCGAAAGATCAATTCATGAATAACACAAGTTATATACTGATCTCATGTTCGTTCATCATTAATGAATCGTGATGCATCTTTTTTCTCAAGTAGCGACTATATTTGTTCATGATTTGTACTCAGTCACTCCTTAGTATTTGTGCTCCCTCAAGTGAAGTGCTACCATTATCTTTTATTTTTGTTTCAGCATTTATTAACAATAATATCCTTGTTATAATGTAACACCGCACTTAAACACTTACAGTAATCATCCAACAAAAGTTAAAGTGGTACAGTAACTTTGAAAAAGTTTATTTGTGCCAGGATTCCAGAAATACCAGCTCACACCTTCTCTGCCATGGACTTCTGATTAAAAATACAGCTGGATCTGTATGTGGCAGCATAAGGCACAGGGGCTTGTGAAACGCGCTTGAGGTTGTTCTCATATCAGGCCCACAGAGGAACCAGCCGGAAGTCACTCCATCGAAACTCCCAGGAAGAAACGTCGCCAGCAGTCAGGGGAATGCTGGGAAATGAGCCAAAGAGCAACTCAAACCATCCGTGCTGGAAAATGTATAACAAGCACAGACAAAATCAAACACCCTGTCTCTCTCACTCACACTCAGACACACAAATACTGGATTTCATCTCTGTGAAAATTGGATGTGAGCACCTTTCTAACTGTGGAGTTACATTGGAGCTGCATCTTTCATAAGACATCAATTTACAGTGCACCTCTGTAACACCCTGTCTGCAGACCCCCCCTGTAACACCCCGTCTGCAGACCCCCTCTGTAACACGCCCTTTCAGCACCCCCCTTACAGCACCCCTCTGTAACACCCCCTCTAGCGCCATGCCGATAGCTGCCATCTCATCTTCCTCAGAAGCTGTAGGTGATGGCCCCATCCTCCATCCTCTTTTTCAGCTCACACTAAGGCCAGGGATCTCACATCATAATCCCCATCTACAGGCAAGAAAAAACTTGTAGCTCATTACCAGCTGAGCCCTTAAGTCCTCGAATAACACACACAAATCTGTGTGTGCATGTGTGTGCATACTGGTGCGCATGCATCTCCTGGGATACTTTATGTCGCTACACCAAACCCGATCACAGGACCATAGACCGGAGACACGTCCCATCTGAAGAGCTTGTAGCTCCAGCATGGAGGCCATGGTACCATCTGCTCTGGAATCAGAGGAGCTCAGCAGAAAGCAGGCGGACTGCAGGGCCTGGGTCAGTCTGCCTCTAGGTGCAGAGTCCATATTGAGTCAGGGGTCTACACTGTCAGAACAGTCTCTAGGCTCAGAGTCCGTACAGAGTCAGGGGTCTACACTGTCAGAAC
>JAOYFF010000042.1:1750096-1770667 GCA_025773925.1 Cryptomyrus ogoouensis
AGAGTCAGGGGTCTACACTGTCAGAACAGTCTCTAGGCTCAGAGTCCATACAGAGTCAGGGGTCTACACTGTCAGAATAGTCTCTAGATTCAGAGTTCATGAAGAGTGACAGATTCAAATTTCACTGCCTAAATTTTAAAAAGAGAAGGTATTTTGAGGGAGGTGTCTGCAGTGTCAAGGGTGGAGTTAAGGAACCATCGCGATAAGGAAAGAGGAAGTCCTCGTGGTGTGGAAATCCTCCACAGGAAAAACCATAAGAGATGGCGGGGCCCCCAAGGGGGGGCTGGGAAAGCTGCCGGTGGCTCTCAGCGGGGCATTTACACCAGAATGTGGGGCATCAGTGTGCTGAATTCAGCACAAACTCACACAGCGCTGACAACTGGAGATCCTAACTGCACGACCTGCCGAGAGGCCGTGTGCAGACCACAGATGGCAGGAGGACTGGCCCGACGCCACAGGAACTGGAGGGAATGTGGCTGTATCCTAGATACCATGATGGCTGACCTAGGTAGCATAGATACATATATACAGTGACCACTTACGGACCTCTATTGTTCCCCTAACTGCACCACAGCTTTTAACTGCTTTGAGTAATTATTTGGATCGAAGCAAGTGTAGAAAATGGATGGATGGATGGATGGATGGACAATTCAAATCACTGTGCACTTCAGAGAAGCCTATCTAACCAGTTCCTGCAGCTAATGAGCCGACAGTGTCTGGAAGCTCCCTGGACGGGACCCTTCTGATCCACAAGAGGAAACAGATACACAAGCCCTACATGCTGATACAGAATCAACACACAGTCATGGGTGAAGGAACTGCACTGGCCACTGAGCCTGAAGGACTTAGTACCCAGTGCTGTTGGATACCCTCCCACTGTGTGTGAGTGGGGGGGGGGAATCTGTACAGCATGAAAAGCCCACAAAGAAAGCTGCTGGGTTGCGCAGACACACAACTGCCCCTGCCTCCCAAGCACCGGGACACAGTGAAAGACTCTCCCTCCCTCAGCCCTCCACTATGATCGGGCCGTTCTCCTGATCAGTACCAAGGCCTGAACTGGCTGTTGAGAGTTTCAACGCTGTCACCTGCTTGGACCTGACATGACAGAGAGCCTGTTTTGTCTTCTTTTTCTCTAATTAAATAAATGCGCATAAAAACTCGGATCACATGGCCAGCAAACAGATCCATGGGACATGGAACAAATGGGGGAAATGGGCAGGCGAACCAGGCAACAAACAAAACAAACATAACGTCACGGGAGCCAGATCAATTCTTCCAGATGCTCTCACTCCCCATCGCACTCAGACGGAGCGCCACTTTACCCGCAGGGGGAGTAACAGCTGTTAATTCAGAGGCAGAAAACAAGGCAGGCCAGCGGGATCACCTGAAGTTCACAGAAAGGCAGCTCGAACACTTACACCTACATTTACCCACTGGGAAACACATTTTTCTCCCTGTCCATCCAATCGCCATGGCAACAGCCCTACTCTGTACTGTATGGCTGATTTGTCACCATGGAAACGTTTCTCTATTTCTAGATCCATGTGGTCACCAAGAAAGAAGAATCTATCCGTCAGACTGCATGTTTAGCAGAGGAACCCCCACTAAAATCACAGGGCCGTCATTCCCAGTCCCTCTGTCTTCCCAGCAAGACAAAGTCAGTCTTCTGGCCTTAGAACACTGGAGAAACACACAACCCTTTTGTTTTTAATGGCTACTGCAGCAGGACACCAGGTAGCCTGACATTTCCCTGAAAACTGACCTCCTAAACCACGAATCTTAATCCTGCCCCTGCACTGCAGAATTACGGAATGAGGTCATCACAGAGCGCAGATGGTCTCTAACTCAGTACGAGGTCATCACTGTGCACCCCTGCATTCTGACACACTGCAGAGGCAGATCCTCAAACAGCACAATGCTGTTTTTAGGCGTCCATGAAATGATAAATTGTGACTCAGGGCTGACTAAAGTAACCCAAATGTACCATTTACAATCTGCACAGGGAATCCCTGACATTTCACTTTTCTTAAGCACCACGGTAATAGATTTTGGGAACGCAAACGCCATCTCTGTTCCTGTATTTTCACAGCGACAGAAAGGTTGATGACATCAGTAGATAACAACCACAGAGAATGACAGACAGGTGTGCACAGGAGGAAATCTCATTATCCCCCTTAAATTAGTGTAACGAGAGCTCATCGCAGCTCCAGACAACATGACTGAGTAGAGAGGCATACTGGCTAAAACTCAATTACACTATCTTTCGGCAATTTCACAGAGGGGCCATATACCCACCAACTGTAGCCTACGAAAGCGATGGCGTGTGGGAGGCGGGTGCACGGGTCTTAATTATGCCCTGTCCCAACAGTGTCACGAAGACGTTATGAAATAATAATACAGAAAAACAGGTGGTATGGTGTGCATGCACCAGGACCCTGACGGGGTCGGAGACGGAACCCCGGTAGCGTCCCAGGACCCCCGCGTCACCGGCTCTGACCGCAGGAGACCAGTGTGCTTACACGCATTTCCTCCCGAAAAACACACTGCAGCTTTAAACTGTGTCATGTCTGTCAAACATGGGGCAGAATTACCAAAAAACCTTACGCTTGCTGACGATCAGCACAGGCCACATCTTTGCAAATGTCTGTTATTCGGTACCATGAGCACGCTCGCTATCCTACGGTCCAAATCCCCCTGCGTGCGCGCTGTAGATCCTCCTCATCGTAAAACCATGAAGACAATGGACCCCAAACGTTTGCACTTTTAATACACCGTTTTAATAAGGAAACTGCAGGAGTCGGTCGCACAGGGTGCCGAGCGGCTCTCACCCAAGCTGCCCTCCATCCCGTACGGGTTTTGTTCTCTTTGCTCCTCGCTCCTCTCCTTCCTGCGCTCGGGAAGATGCGACGATGCGATGCTGCATCCAGGCGACACTTTCAGCAGAGCCTGACAGCCAGCACCTCATTAAAAAGCGGCAGGTCTGCCTCCTTCCGGCCCCCGCTAAGACGCTCCGGCGCTGTCAGCGGCACCCTCCGCTCCTCCGCACGCTCCGGGATAGTGATGGCCGAGAAACACCGAGCGCGTCTGCGGCCCCGCCTGCTCCGGCAGTGGGAGCACCTCGCCCCCGCCCTCGCTGCTGACCTCCTGTAAACGCTTGTATTTCTCCCAGGGGGGCGACTTTTGCTGTGGTGCCGGTGTCACATAGCGACCAGCAGCTGAAACATCCACAGCCTTCCTGCCGATGTCTGTGACGATGATGATGATGAGCCCGAGTTTTCGGTCGCTGATGGGAGAAAAAGAGAGAGCAGGCGCAACGAGGCACGATACCAACAAGCAGAAAATTAAAATTAAACATCATATCCCAATTTAGCTGGCATAATTAGACAGAGACGTTAACGTGTGTTATAAGAACAGCGTCTAAAACCATAAAAACATAACGGAGTTATGAATGATCTGTGTGATGTAAATTTTACTGAAAAAATATTTTCTTACATGTGATCTGTGTCGGAAATATATGGGCCTTCTTCATAACTTATTGTATTTTAAACATTTACAATTACATTTTTACATGAAAAAAGACAAATTGACTGTAGGTACCGCAGACTTTCCGTCAAGCTGCGCTGGGTGGCGCTGTTGTGACACCTGTCACGTACGTCACAGTGGCCGCACAAGAACGGCGGAACATCCAAGCAAATGCACGGCGTTTTCATTCCGATTATTTGGGTATAACTGTTGTTGTGTGCTCAGCTGAATACTATTAACATTTTACAAAAATATATATTTTTTTAACGATTAGTGACTGTTTTCTCAGACCTGATCATCATGAGCTCATAGACGTATTTGTTCGATAAATTCAATTATTATTTATTATGAGTTAGTATTTGTCATTTATATTATTAAGCTTTAGGCCTCTATCAGTGTGCTGAATTGTACACAGACAGCTGAAAAACCCACAAACACAAACATTACAGATGACAGTTAACAACATGTTTAGAGATCACATTTCCTGGATAACTATTGCATGATATTTTACTGCAGTAACTGAGGGTAAAGACCATGCTTGGTTAAGGTTAAGTACCTTGCTATGGAAGGGCCTTTGAAAGGCGATTCAGAAAACACACTCCGAGACTTTCTGGGATAAACGCGGTTATACACATCTGCGCCATTGTCCCATTAGGAGGCAGTTTCTTTGAATGGTCTAGCATATCAAGTAAAAAAAAAAAAAAACATTTTAAAACATCAGCAGATGGCCTGGTACACGGGGGACACGCCTGATCTATCTGTTTAAAAGCCAGCTCCTCACGTGTCACTTCACTGGTTTCTTAAATAATGTTATTAATACTCCAGTGTGTTTCATCTGACCCAGACACAGGCATTTCTGCCCAAAGAATGCATTCCCTGTATCTGTCCACAAGATCCATGACCCTGACCTTTCCTCCATTTGAGATATGAATTAGATATTTCTATCGGGTTCTGGAAACATTTTACAACTGGACCCTTATCAGAATCAGAATTCACTATGTTGGTCAGGTACACCTACATGTACTAGGAATTTGTCCTGGCAGTATTGTTGCATATATTCCAAAAAAAAAAATTAAAATAATAATAAAGCAGACTTTAAAATATAAGCAATTGGTCAAATTGGAACAGATAGTGAGTAAATTGTTACTTACAAAATGTGCAATGCAAAATTAACACCTGCCCTGTGTGAGGATCGAACCCACGACCTTCAGGCGCTAACGGGGCAGTGTGTATTTATCACTAGGTGTCCAAGGGGAGGCAGTATTACATGCAGTATCATATTACGTCGGCTCAGATGTTTTGCTTACCGGTTCAATAAGACAGTCAGTTTCCCACTTTTCTCTCCCATTGTTTTCTCTCTCACACTCTCAAACTGCACAGCCAGTTATAAACATTCGCAAGTCTGGAATTACGTGAAAATTATTTTAATGCTGTTTTTTCACATTTTCAGCTGTTGTACCGAATATCCGCACAAAACCACATAGAAACCAAGAATAAATGACAGTATCATAAGATTCTGATTTCTAAAGCACTTCCAACTTAATAAAAATAACTGCCTCATCGCTTTACCATTGGTATTATTTTTACAAAAAATTACAAATATTTAATACTTTGTGATTCTGCAATATTTATACAAAAACTATACAAAATCAAGGTTCAGAGGTACTTAGTTTATACAAATGGTAGAAAAATCAAAAATAAAAAGTAAAGTGATGATGATGATGGAAACGATTAACATTCTCACATCGGAAGGCAGTCTGAGGAATAACACAGAATACAGAAAAACCACCACTTGGAACATCTGGAAGATGACGTGACCTTTCAGATTTGGGTCCTGGTCTCCTCCTCAGGCTTTCAGAATATCATTTTTTTTCACTGTGAGAGAGACTCACGAATAATGTAAATCTTACAAATGGGCTACAGAGGCTTGGCCAGCAGCAACACCGCACACGTCTACAGAAACATCTCAACACACACAGACGGGCAGCCGCCACTGAAGCTCTCCCTCATCATGCCGAGTCACATCTCTCTCCCAGTTTCTCTGTTCCCTCCTTTCCAACATCTCCATACATTTACATTTCTCTTTCAATGAGTTAAAAAAAATTTTTTTAAGTGTTTTGGCAAGTTGTCCAAATAATCCACCAAAAGTCACTTCCCCTCCCAGCATGCACTGCTACACTGCTTCAGTGCTCATCAGAGAGCCCAGCTGCACATTATTAAACATTATTGCAAAATAACAGACCACAAACTTATCTTAAAAATGGTTTACTGCACGCCGTCTTATAAAAGGACACAGTTTTACAGGTGGGTAAAGAGCACAGTGCCCAGCATGAGCATCAGGAGAGGACAACTCAGTAAGAGTAACCCGAAAGACTATGCATCCTACTTCTGCAGCTCAGGTCTGCCCTCCGCAGGAAACTGGAAGGAGTACACTGGGGGAGCCTGCATTGAAAAGCCTGGGGAGTCAAATCACATTTGAAGGCCATGTTTCACAAGGAATCACACTCTGAAGTGATCTGCCACAGCCCGTCTCAGCAGCTCAGCGAACACCCAGCCCTCTGTATCCACTGCAGTGTGAGAGGAGCAGAGCCACACTGCAGGCTGGCAATCAGCTGGCCGCTTCACAAGCAAGAAACACACACGTACGGGTCACTTTCTGCAGCCTGTCAGCCCCAGGCTGAGGCATTGAATGTTCATTAAAAAAAAAAACACTTTAGTGACAACAGGGTCACGTGCCTGTAAGGTACAAAACAAAATCCTGGCAGAATAAAAGCATCATAAAGTACTGTAAAATACAATAAAAGGAAGGGAAGAGCTGCAGGCTCTCGCTGCAGTGTGGCAAAGACAGCAGTGAGCAGTGAGCAGTGAAAGGCACAGAGGACGGTGAAATGATCTGAGTGTGGCTGAACACCGAGGACCCCCCAGCCAGGCCTGGAGCACCTGCCTGCCACCTGGTCACCGCTGCGCAGGACAGCTGAAACATGGAAGTGTTCTTTACAGAGGACGGGAAAATGGAGAACATCGCTTACACGAAGCAACGTGCCGGTGCAGACATCCTGCTCTTGCTGTGCCAGGGTTGTGGGGTGCCTCCTAACATTCCAGTATGCTATTTACAGCTGCTTCCAGGACAGAGTCTGCGTCAGCCAATGGCGACTGGCTTTGCTCGAAGGGGAGGGGCCTCTCCATGCCCCGCCCCTGTAGAGGAGCACTGAGATCTGAATGGTACTGTAGTGACGTCTGGAAACTGCTGTGCTCGCTGTCAGAGACACTGAAGGAGCTCCCTGGAGATGCGTTCATGTCCGGGCTGTTCCTAACCGCAGGGGAGACCTCTCCAGCCAGCTCTGCCCGGTGCAGGGGGCTGGGAAATTCTGCCGGCTTTAGCACACAGCAGAAGTCCTCCAGAAAGCCCTCTGGAAAGGAAGGAGGCGGTGAGTATGATCACCAGACGAGGGCTGGAAAGGGCCTCGGAGCAGCCTCGACTCACCGGGGTTCACCAGAGCCAGCCGCTTGTCCTGCGACAGGTCCTGACGCTCCTCCTGGTTAAAAGTCCGACAGATCATCACAGTCTCTGACGAGGGACTCGTTCGCTGTGGGGGGGGGGGGGGGGGATGCAGATGAGGGGATGCAGACCATTGTGTTTGTAAGTTCCTGTGTACAGTTGTTTTTTAGTAAAGGGACATTTTTGGCTAGCATCGTCATGGGAGCTACCTCTGCCTCCACCAGCAGGAGGCGCCGGTACTTGCTCAGCATCTCTCGTGTTCTGTTCAGAACGCTACAAGCTGCAGACTCAAACTCCATGTCCACTGCGAGAGAGAGGGAACGAAACATGTACCGCATGTGGGATACCACTAACACATAAAACAGCAGCTCACACAAGCCGACACAATCGTGCCAGGAAGGCACCTTTCAGCAAGTCGGCGTCACTCGGCAGCGCGCCCTGGAACACATGATAAGGCAGGAGCCGGTGGACAACGTCCCCCGGTGAGGTGAAGGGGGACGTGTCTACGGACAAAACCCGGGCCTGGTCCAGCTGCAGCCTCTGAAGAACCCTGTGATGGAGGGGTTACGGTCAGACTCAGACTCACTGAGAAGAGACCCAGAACATTCTATAGACACCGAGAACATTCCGGAGCCATTGAGAGGAGATCTAGAACATTTCTGAGCAACTGAGAAGTTCACATCCACACAGTAAAGTATCATTTCAATCCACAAAGTTCTACGAAGCTCCAGGTGATAAAGTGGGTGGAGAAATGTTCAATGGCAAAGTTCTCTGGGGTTCTTGAGATGAACTGACACTCACAGGTCTCCCTTAGTGAGCGGCTGTGGGACTGAAGTCTCCCGGAAAATGGGCTGCAGAGACAAGGCAAAGCGGTGCGTTACCAGCACAGATCCACACAGTCTGAGCTCACCGAGTTAAACCTTTATTCTCTGGCTGAATGGATCATACTGACATCAGGGAAAAATCCAAAGTCTCAAAGTCTAAAACGGTGCTTACAGTGGCTAATGTCATGACAATCAACACAACAAAATTACAATGACCATTTCTGCAGATGTAATCATTTGTTTAATCACAAGTGCTTTAACAGTATTGCATGCATCCCTGCAGAGACGTATGCAGCAAACTGTGTGTGGTGATGCTGACATTCATACCTGTGTGGTCTGCAGTTCGACTTGGCTGGTGGCATGTGAAGGCTTCCCAGCTGGAGAGACAAAAGGAGGAAGGGAGCCGGAGGACTGAGACCGAGCTTTCATTTTCACAACACACACAGAACCAGACACAGAAATGGTCCCTACCTTTGACTGCCTGCTGGAAGCCCTGTTCCACTGCTGATGAAGAGTCCTGTGATGAAGAGGATACCACGATCATGGCCTGAACAGCTCCCCCAGGTTCAGAGGGAGGACGTCACCATCACCTAAAGCACTACCACTTAACTGTCATCGTGGCAGAACCTATTTATCTGGGCAACAAAATGTTCAAGCTGTGCTATTACGCTATTGCTTGGCCTTAACCTCAGGTAGACTTAGACTCAGACTGGACTTTACTAAATTCGTTTGGTCCAACAACAGGTATATAGAGCATAAAAAGCAATTATGGTAAGGAAAGCGGTATGACGAATGTATGACATAAATATTAATAAAGAAAATAATACTGACAGCTTAGAGCAGATATATACAACGGCTCTCAGTACAGACCAATGTTATCTGTAGTGAAACACAGAAAGGAAATAATACGGTGACATCATATAGGTACGATGAAAGCATAAGTCAGAGAGACTTAAATATCAGCAGAAAGGTGAGGAAGTTATAAGGTAGGAAGAATGATAAGGTGGGAAAAGAGGTGGAGATGAACTGAAGGGAATGATGATCAGTGGTTAGACTGACCTGGACCACAACGAAGGTCTGCATCTCAATCGACTGCTCTGGTGCCCCCATGTGTATGGAGGAGGTAGCGCCCTGTGTCAGAGGAACCAGAAAATGCTGTTCGAGGTTGACGGAGACCTGCTGCTGAGCCTGGAGCACTGGAGCCCCCCCTCCTGCCATCTGGTTGGCATAGTCACAGGGAGAGGCCCCGGCCGAAGTGACCAGGGTGCCCTGGGCAGGACCGGGGGTAGGGGTGAGGCTGGGGGCCCAGGTTTTGGAAGTGGCCCCCAGTGCCTGAGCTACCTGCACCACAGCGGGGGTGGCTTGAGGAACTTGGCCACCAATCAAGCCCTGGTTCACGATCAGCTGACCCCCACCTGAAAAGCCCTGCCCTGCCACCAGCTGCATGGCCGTCCCACTCTGATTGGTCAATATGGAGTAGGCGGGGCCCGCTCCAGCAAGATTGGCAGTCTGCAGCGCCGGACCATTTAGCACCGAGGGAGCTGAGGTGAGGGTGAGGATCTGCCCTGCCGGGAGGCCGGGCTGCTGCAGCTGTGGCTGCTGGATCACAATGCTGCCAGCATGGCCAACGACCTTGGCCTTGTGGTCAGGCTGAGGCGAGCAGGCAGGGCCAGGGAGCTGCACACCCAGGCTGTAGACAGTCTGGCCTCCAGCGGAAAGGGGCCTGGGCTGAATGGGCCTGACCACGGCCTGGGCAGGGGGCCCCCTCTGGATGATTATGTTCTGAAGGGGGATGGATGTTCCCAGAGGGGTGGGGGTGAACACTGCGCCCTGCACACCGCCCCCTGGGGGTGCGGTCATTACTGAAGAGGTGCTATCAAAAGCCCCAAGAAGCTGAACTTGCCCAGGAAGAGAACCATTGTGCAGAGGCTGCTGAAGGAAGGTCTGGGGCTGGGTGCCACCTGGGAAGGACAGCCCCGCCCCTGCCACTCCCTCGAACCCGCCCCCTGACGCTGACATCTGGGGGAAGGCCGTGGGACCAGCTGAGGACTCCAGCAGTGCCTCCTGGGCCAGTGTCTGTTCTGTGATGTCAGCCTCCAGCAAAGACTTCTGGAGGATGTCGAAGGGCTGCTCATCCCCAAGCTCCGCCCCCGATGGAGAGACCCCGCCCAGATCCTCAATGAACTGCAGGGTGCTGGAATCATGCAGCTCCGCCCCTTCAGCCAAGCCCAGGGGGCTCCCATCCTCCTTTATGTCCAGGTCACCCTGCGAGGTGTCAAAGGGAGATATGGGTTCACTGAGGTTCTACACTTCCAAACTCATCTGTGTTTACTGACAAATAGTAACTTTGCAACAATGAATGATAACCTAGGATGCTTCTAGAAACACTGCTTATTACTGCATTATAAAGCAGCTCTGCATTTCATAATTGGTTAATGTTTCGATAATTACCATTTGAACCACATTTATTCTTATTGAAACAAAGGAACATTGAGCTGTCTGCTATCACATTACTTTTGACATCATTTAACCATCAGTTTCATATAATAAAGAACTCAGCTGGAATATCATGCACAGGCCACATACCAAGATAACAGCACACAGTACGACAACCACCTATGCTGCACTACACCAGGGTCCTTGTCTGGGAACCTACCAACTTGCTGCTGGATCCATGGAGATAGCTGTCCAGGGCATGTGCATCTCTGGGTGGAAGAGAGCAGCAGACTGTCAGTGTGTGATCACCTGGAGCTCAATGGAATAGAGAGCTGCAGGGAGTTAGGCACCTAGAGGCGTGCAGAGGCTGGGGGCGTGACTGGGGGTGCGGCAGGGCTGTCAAACAACTGCTATAAGCGACTTAAGCAGGCGGAACATTCCACTCACCCAATAATATCTAGCAGGTGATCATCTTCATCATCCATGACACCTGAGAAGTGGAGATGAAAGGTCTGCTGCATTAGACACTCCATAATTCCAGTGGGGACACATACACTGTAGCCTTTCACTGTACTGTAAGTTGCTTTGGATAAAAGCGTCAGATAAATGTGAAAAATGTACAATGTAGATGTCATGACAGCTGAGTTGGCTTAAGTCAGTTTCATTTAACTCACAGGAAGTTCACATCACTCAGCCTAGTCTGTGCTTCATGAATCTGTATCATTGCTATCTCTAGACCACATGTGAATGAACACTAGTGTTATGGAGAAGATGCCAAACACAGACTGCTAGTATGATACACACTGTAGACGGAAATACCTGCGCAAGAAGATAAATAAAAACAGTCTTTCTTCACTGGCCATCAGATTATCTGGGGTCGACTTAAAATGTGGAGGGGGGGCGGTTGCGGGGGTGGCCAGTGGCCACTCACTGGATTTCTAGGGTAAGCATGGTGTGAACCATACAGCAACCTTGAACTCCTGCCGTAAAAGAGAAAGAAGGGCAGTATGAAGCCCAGATACGAGCAGGTGCCAGGCAGACCTCTCTGACCAAACGTGCACCATCCAGTGGCAACTGATGCACCAGGAAATGTTAGGCCGGTTGTGTGGATGCAGGCCTTCAAACTACGAAAGTAACCGACATATACGTAACAAGACTAGGTCTGCTTTAGAATTACCTTAGGGCTAGCAACAATGCTAAATAATACTATGCTAAAATGCACAATTGCATAGTTCAATACATAAATAAAATAGTTTTGTGAAGTTTTCATAATTTTAAGTTAATAATTTGCCCCTTGTGTCATAGGAATATTAATTACATTTTATTTTATAGACATTTTTGTCCAAAACCAACGGAGCCACACAGCACCCCTAACAGATGTACCATGAAAACAAGCGCGCGGTAGCAAAACGTACCGGGTCATGGGAATGGAGCCTCAGCACAGAAAACTGGGGGTGACAACGTGACAGGTGGGGAGTTTTCCTGTATGCAACATTCAATGGGGACGCTGTTTAAAGGTCTGCCAAAAACCGAAGTGAGCCATGCCGGGACTTTTTTTTTGGGGGGGGTGGACCAGCATGAGTATACTAGGAGTCCTAGTCCACTGGCATTTGCTGGTGGGGTAACTCTGCTTGCTGTGAAAGACCCACGTGTCACCATAGGCTCACTCCAATGTTGGCAATGTTTCTGTATCAAATAATTTAATAAGTAATTAATAACAGAATCCAAAGGTGGGAAACATGATTACCTAAATGGGTCGACTGCTTTATTCAACATGACTCCAGGTATGTGGACAGTTTAGTCACCTTTCCGTCATGTGGGGGAAGAAAAGAAAACCTGACACCTTTATTATAAAAGCAAAAGGGAAAATGAACAGTACCGAAGAGCGACCATGGAGTCCGTAACGGCGGATACCAGCCAGCTCGCTTCGGTCTGAACAAAAACATGTAAAATGAGAGGGGATTCGCACAGGATAACTTTAATGCGATATCTGATACATGACATAATATTTAAAGTGTCAGCTGATCATTTCGTGGGACAGAGAGGCAGTAAAAGCCTGCAGCTAGCTGACTTAGCAGGTATGCTAACAGACTAAGGCGAAGCCTTATTCTTAGCCGCGTTATTCTTATCCGAAAGGGGGTGAAATTGTAACTATTGAATTTTATCCCGTATGCGGTGACCCAGGCGGGCTGGGGCATTAAAACGCCGAAACGCCTCTTTATGAATGGCGTGGGGCGTCTTTCTTCTGGGCGACCTTCGCTACCCTCCTCGCCTGGACACCCACGTCCGCACCGGACCCGAGCAGACGGACAGCGCGGACAGAAGCGTCCCGTCCCCCGCCTCCGCCGTGCGGCGGCCGTGGGGGGTCCTTTCTCCCCCTACCCCCTCCCAGCCCAAACCTAATCGTGGTGCTCTGCCAAGGGGACGGTACAGGCTCTCTTTCTCCCGTCCTGTTAAAGCGGGAGGGGGGCTTTTCGGCGAAGGGATGTGGGCCCGTTACCGCCGCGGGCTCTGCTCCGATAGCGGCTTAGCTCGCCTCTCCTGCCCGCCCCGCTACTCAGACAGCCGGCCGGCGCTCCTGCGCTCGGTGCCTCGCTTTCCCTGCCGCCCCATCCGCGACTTGTAAAAATGGAGCATAACCATAAATATTTATTTGGATTTGCGTGTCGCGAGGCGGCTGAAATCCCGAGGCGATCCCGGCTCCTCTGTCTCCCTTCTTGAAATCCAATATCTCCATTTGGCAACTTTTTTATGAGCCCCCCTCTTCCTCCTCCCTCTGCCTTTTCTCTTTATTGTCTCATTTTCTCCCCTCTCACTATCTTCCCTCCCCGTAGGAAGGGGACGGAATGAGGCTGTGTGGCTGCGTACCGTCTTTTCTGCCTTGAAAATTTTATCACGAAATTAGAATCGACTCGAAGGGGGAAACTCACCGTCATGAAAGAGCAGAGGCCGGCGGACGGGGTTTCCTCGCCATGGCGCCACGGGCCCGCGGGGGCAGCGCCGCTCGTGCAGACGGCGGCAGCTGCAGGCAGGCGGGCGCGCGGGCAGCCCGAGGAAGCCGCCGCCGCCGCAGCCGCGCTGCTTTGCGGCCTCACAGCGCGTGTGGCTGCATAGAAACCGGGGCAGCACGCGAAAATAACCGACAGACAGTGCTAAAAAGGGCGCAGATATGCTTGTTTCATTTTAGCGTCGTCAATAAAGGAGCAAAGGTTTTGTATATGCATTAAAGTTCTACATATAAGTCCGGTCAGCAGGGGGTTGATGAGATCCACCATAAGGTCGCTATCAAGCCAAAAACAAATAAAAAAAAAAAAAAAACAATAGTTCAGCAATAATACATACGGTGCATTACTAGTAACGTGTGTGGAGATTAATTTGCCTTTCAAAGGAAATGCAGATCTCATGATAAAGTATGAGACAAAAATCTAATTACAGTGTGTTGTGATTTATGAGGTGTAATATATTTGCACAAATGCGATATTAATGATAATTTCCACAGCACCATAAAAACAGAGAAGCACTTATCAGGATGATTATGCAAATATGCAGATAAGTATCATGCTTACATGTCATGACTTTGTTGTCTTTAAAAACAATACATCAATAATGGATGTCATTTGCTGCCCCAAAGGACTATTTTTAATTCTATTTTGCGAACTATTAGATTTTTCAGTTGTGAAAATCATTTCTTTTCTCACTGTCATATTTATCCTGCCTCATACTAATGACTCTGTCCTTAATTTGGTCATGATGGGGCCCAGGGCTTTCAGTTTCTCTCACAATAATACCAGAAACCCAGAGCACTTCAGCGAATGGGAAATTGCGTAAGAAATATTTAACCTTGATATCTGCAATAGGCTCCAGTACATCGATACTAAAGAAGGCGCTTAGTTTCATCCACCCACATAGGTAGTTATCTTCAGTTATTTTTGTTTTTCCTTCACTTGTTTCCAGCAGGTTGAAATATTTACCTGATCATACACCAGATAATTTCCTTTTTTTCCCTCTTTTAATTTATACTGACCATTAGCTGCCTTGCTGAATAATCATACTTTGTTTAAAATGGTTGGCATCTATCTGACTTTTGTAAAACTACAGCTGGTTCATATATTATGGGCACAGTTCTTACAGTAGCATGTAGAAATAGGTTGCTACGGTAAACCTGTAAACATCCAAAGTAATGGACAATGATTAGTCTAAGTGGCTATGTGGGGTAGTGTGTAGCTCAGTGGTCTGTGTGCAGATGATTGTGGGTTCGAATCCAGTAGTCAGATGAGCAATATCACCACTGGGACTTAGAGCAGGCCCATCCATCCATCCATCCATCATCCATCTTCTGTATCTGCTCGTCCTGTGCAGGGTTGTGGGGGTCTGTAGCCTATCCCAGAAGCCCAGAACAGCAGGGGAATATCCAGGACAAGGCACCAACCCATCACAGAACACACAGACACACCATTCAGCAAGATTGGCAACTCCAATTCACCTTCACTTCACCGTGAACAGGGCCATTAATCCTAATTGCTGCTGAATGCTGGCTGACCCTGCTCTCTGAGTCCAAGCTTTACATTACCTTGAAGAAAAATACCTATTAAAATATACATGTAAATTAAAGGTACTACTCACATTAATATCTTTATGTCTATTTATGGCATGTAATTAGCTGCTTGGATTAGAAGTATTAGAAATGGCATGAAGCATTCAAAGAACTAATACATTTCGGAAGGTGTGTGAATTGTGTTAGAAAATATTTAAAATAGATTGAATGTTAATGTACTGTGTTTGTGATCAAAACATAGGTATGGAGCCGTACGGGACTGTTGAGTTTAAAACCTGAGAAGTCAAACAAGATACACCTTTTTCAGGTATTGTAGGCAAATTTAATATGGTGTTCTCAAACTGGCAGATGGATATATTTCAAGTGACGTCTTTTTACGTGTAATGAAAACTATTTACGCCTGAAACGTTGCCCTCTGACCTAGCTTTAATTCACCAATTGGAAAACAGTACACTCACACGAGCGCATATTCGTGTCCAATCATAAAGCCGTTTGTAAAGAAACGACTCGGCAGCGTCCAGTCGCTTCCTGTTGAAAGTACATGCCTGTGCTGCGATGGAGGCGTTGGTGCTGCAGGAGGATGAGTCCCACAAAGGCAACGGGGACACGGTTAAAGTTCCCGACAGACTGTTAAAGAGAGAACAAGTAAGACAAGAGGAGGCTGAGCGACGTAAGGAGGCCAAAGAAAGCAAATCGGTTGCGGAAGAGAAAATCGATTACTTTTCTAATGCTTTTGGCACAGAAAGAGCCGCAGTTGAAGAGCTGTTGTCCGGCTGCTCCGCAGAGAATGGCGGCGCCGCCGCTGCGGTCCTGGAAGACGTGTCCTCCAGGATCCAGCGCCTACAGAAGTTTCTCAACGACAGCATGCCTTTCCTCACCCAGTACGAGCTCCGCCAGGCGCAGGCGTCGCTACAGAAGCTGCAGGGCGCCCTGGCCGACAAGCGGGATGAGGTGATGCCCAAGAAGAGGTTTGCTTTCCGATCGCGGAACTCGGCGCCGAGCAAAACCAAAACGTCTAGCTCGCTTCCTGCACAGACTGCAGCGGAGGAGGGCGGCAGCGCATTCGTGGACGGCGCCGGGGTCGGCGTGGCAGGACAGTGCGGCTTTTCCAACGTGTCTAGCCAGGTTCTGAGCAAAGGGCCAGATGAAATCTGGAAGCGGGACGTGCTCCTGACGCACCTGACGGGTTGCCGGGTGAGGCTTTACGGCGCGCCCAGCACCCTGCACATAAAACACATCCGGGACTCGGAGATCCTGTGCGGACCCGTTTCCGGCTCGGTCTTCGTGGACGATTGCTCCGGCTGCACGCTCGCCGTCCCCTGTCAACAGCTGCGGACCCACAACACCGGCGACACCCGAGTCTACCTGCATGTCACCAGCCGAGCGATCATCGAGGACTGCACTGGGGTTAGCTTCGCCCCTTTCAGCTGGACTTATCCGACTTTGGACGCCGACTTCGAGGCTTCCGGACTGGACAAGTGCAGAAACAACTGGAGCCAAGTGGATGACTTCAACTGGCTGGCCGCGGATACGCCGTCCCCGAACTGGACGCTCATTCCCGAGCCGGAAAGGAGGACCAGCTGGGACTGATTTATGTATTATGCTGGCCTGGCGTTCATTGACGAGGACAGTGGTTTTATGTCCTCTAAACGCGATATATTTATTTTCACTTAATTTTCAAGCAATTAGCAAGCCCAGAGATAAAGCCAGTACTCTACTAACCTGAACTATGATTAATGCCTCAATCTAACAGGAGAAAGCTGATGAAGTTTTTCAACTAATTCTTTGGATTACCTGCAGGAAAACCATGAAATAAATCTCCATTACCAGCCTTTATGCTTGTCCCTGTTAAATGAGTGTCTTGTGTGTCCACAGGAGAGAATGCAGTGTCTTTAATAAACGTTTTTATCTACAAAAGTATTTACACACCCACTTGCAGGTCAAATAAAAAGATGCATTTGGGCCGTGGTTTTGCAGATGTCTGTTATGAACATGGCTGGTGCTTTTCTTTCCCAGGGATCTCACTGTCAATTTGGGCATAAGTGGAGGTGCAGTTTACATTAAGCTGCTAAGTTGCACTGGTGTGATTGGTTGACAAACTTGTGATCCTCTGACACGGCATCCATCCCTGAATGTTTCAATGAAAACAACCTTCCAGAAATTTAATCACACCATTTTTTAACAAGACAACACAGAGGGTTTTTTTTTGCAAAGATAAATGGCAAGAGAGAAGGTGAATGACGATATCAGGATTTTTACAACGAGTAAGCTGTTGTATCTTTGATGTGTATCTTCTATCACAGCAAACAGGTGTGTAATTGGGCCTCATTTAAACTGCCTAAAGTGGCCCTATTTCATGGGTAAGTGTGACAGGTAGATGGCAGCACAGGGACACCCTGGCGTGGATGCCAGTCTGTAACAATGCACACATACTGAAGGCTGGTTACAGGGACAGGAACTGACTCCAAACCCTGGAAGCAAAAGGCCACAGCAAGAACAATAGCGATGAATTTACGTAGCACATTTAAAACAACGGCAATAATGTTACATGTAGTGCTTTACACTAATTGTACAATGAAACTAATAAATAAAAATACAGTAAGACACAGTAACACCCAAAAGAAAGGGAGGACAAGCAAGTAGCTGCGAAGGCAAAACACAGAATCAGTGATAGTTATTAAAGGTTGGTGAATAAAAGCATGTTTTCCATAATGCTCATTCCCTGCTAATGTGAACTCCAGGGATGTGCTTACCATCTCAGTGACCACAGGAAAGCTTAGTGAGATGTAGCTAAAGTCCATTACTGATGCATTTATCCAAAATGATGTACATTTTTGTGAAAGCAAGGTTAGACAGCTGGGGGGGGGGGGCTAGGGTCAGCTCAAGGGCATAATGGTGACCCTGTGGTTATTTAAACTGGTTATTTGCCAACGTGTGTAAAGAGCAGCATCAGAGCAGGAGCTGCATAACTACCAAGCAAAGCAGCAACCTAATCAGGCTCTTAGTGAGATCAGCTGACATGTGCAGCATGCAGGCCTCATTCAGTGGTCTCAGCCTGTTGAGGTAAAGATGTTGCTCCAGGTGAGGCTTGAACTCACAACCTCAGCATGGCTCTGCTCGTACTGCTGTATAAGTACTGCGCGCTAACCGATTGCGCCACTGGAGCTCACTGGCTTTTTTTTTTTTATATGAAATTAATTATTTCATCAGTTTCTGAATATCTTTGCTAAAGCAAGGGCTCCTGTATCAGTATGTCAGATGGGTAACTGACAGTCCCAGGTAGGCCTGTCATTATTGTGCAGCATAAATCCATGTTGTATACAGGTTGCATACATATATTTTTAGGGTACTGGCAGATAATTACTAATCACATGTTTCTGAGTAGAGGGAATAGATCTTTTGTTTTCTGAAGCCCGTTGTGGCTGCTGGCTGCTGGCAATATCCTGCATTTGAATGAAGCTTTGGCTGCTCTCAATGGTGATTTCAAGAGTAATAATGGTGGAGGTTCAGATGCCAGGACACTCAGTGCCGAGGCTTGAGGCTTCACAGAACCAAGATAAACAATGAGGCAAACTCTACGTTTTTGCAGTAACTACTCCAAACTGTTAGCTGCGTTATTTTTGCAGCTCTTTTGAGGTGGATCAATGCTACTTCAAGCTTCAAAGGCCTAATTGCACTTTCGTGTTTCCCTCCTTTTGTAACAGGGACCTTGACTGTCTTAGGATGTGTTCATACTTTGCTCGATTCTGCCAATTCAAGGGGACTCAGTGTGTTTCCCACAAAAAAATGAGCCGTATGTGACAGCTCCAAACTCACACCCCGCAAAAGCAACCCAAACTCAGAGCACTCCGTTCAAGTCCACTTAGAAGGTTCGTTTGCTGGTGGTATGTGAACGGAAAGTGCGCTTTGCTTTTTTTCTGTGCTTTTTGGCCACTACGGGATACCATGCAGTGTTGATGTCACAACTGTCAAAACATTATCATGAATTCTTCAGATAGATGACAGTAATTTATAATAGTCGTTAATAGTTAAATGAAGTAGAAAATTTAATAAATTTACTGTAAAGGAAAACGTTACAGTCCGCTTTGTTTGGAGCATGCACTTATAGCTCACCAAGTCCACTTAGTTGATACAGGGTCCCTTTTGTTTAACTTTCGCAACACAACAACCCAGAAGAACCAAACCAGAAACTAAACCAATTACAGAGCACTGGAGATTAAACCGGGGCTTATGAGTCGTCGAGGATTTCCACAAATGGGATCAGACCAGTTAGGAGGTGTAGGATGACGTACAGGGATTTTGACTGTAATCATTTGGATCCTTTGTGATCCTTCTCCCTAGGATGGAAAAAGAATGGACAGAGTTAGATGGTGAGTCCGGCCGTTCCGTCCTATTCATGCTGATTTATATGAAAAACAGATTTATATGGATGAAACCTTGTATCATCGGTGCTCAGCCACTTACTTATCTGAAGAAGATCCTGTGAAATAAGGAGTGTTTTCCTTTGGTATGGATTGAACCTTTGCACACACTCTTGGCCTGCACACTGTTTTTTGAAACTGAGTGACCTCCGACTGTAATCACGGAGACACTACTGATTAAGTGAAAATCAGTCAGCTCCTGAAGACAAACAGTTGTGTTGTAGCAAAGACCCACTAAATCAGAATGGCACTAATGAAGGTGAAGTTCAACCTGAAGAAGCGTGTGAAGCTTGCTCAAGGACTTTGGTTAACGTACTGGCTTGCTGTTGTGGTGGGAGTCCTGGTCTTTAGTATGGGCCTCTTTTTGAAGACCGAGCTTCGCAAACGGAGTGAGATGATGGACAACAAGGAAAGCCACTTTGTTCCAAACTTGTTGATCCTGGTGGGGCTGGTAGGATGCTGCATCAATGCCTTTGGTGGGAAAATCAGCTACGACTCGCTGGACGCCACCAAGATTCCCAAGTGGAAGCCCCTGCTGAAGCCCTTTCTGATTGGCTGCATCTTCTTTGACATGCTTCTCTTCTTCACAGCGGTCCTGTGCTTCACTATGAGATTATCCCTCCAGTTCACACTGGCTGAAGGCCTGAAGAACAGCATGAAGTTCTACAAGGACACGGACATTCCGGGCCGCTGCTTTATGAAGAGGACGCTGGATCTGACACAGATTGAGTTCCACTGCTGTGGAAACAACAACTACAAGGACTGGTTCGAAATCCAGTGGATCAGCAACCGTTACCTGGATTTTAGCTCCAAGGAGGTTAAAGAGTGAGTGGTGACTGAGGGCCCATCTCTTGGGCCTTGTCAGTTTGTTTTTGAAAGTGCCATTGAATGACGATCATTCTTAATTTATAAATTTTCTTAATTAAGTTTTTATTACTGATGTAGCTTAATAACAATAAAAGCATATCCTGATTTTTGAGTAACTCTGTTAGCTGCATTTGCATTAGGGAGCAGTTATTGCTTTGTATGAAGTATAAAAATACTAAAATCTTCCCTGGTTTTTGTGCAGCAGTATAATCCGTTACAGCTCCAGATGATGCTGAGGTCCCTTTAAGGCAGGCGTGTCAGATTCCAGTCCTGGGGGGCCAGAGCCCTGCACAGTTTATGGTTTACCTTCATTTAACACACCTGATTCAACTCCTTGTGCTAATTACCCCCCCCCCCCCCCCCCCCCCCCCCACACTAACCAAAACACCTAACCACCCCCCACCCACCCCACACACCTCCAAAACAACCACACACACATAATCCACC
>JAOYFF010000042.1:1821662-1831756 GCA_025773925.1 Cryptomyrus ogoouensis
GGAGGAGGAGGGGGGGGAGGGGGGGGGGGGCCCCCGGGAGCCCGAGAAGGGCCCGCGGGGGGGGGGGGGGGGGGGGGGGGGGGTTTACGTGAAGTCTGCTATAGAGCATGACAGGCTGTCATGGATGTGGCGGGGTGCTGGGGCATGTCTGCTCATTCTCCTTATCCCGCAGACACTCCCCCCCCCCGCCAGTCACCCAGAGGAGGGGCGACATGCCTGCGATGCACCTCGTTCTGTGTGGGGGGGCTGATTGGGCTGGACCATATCAGGCTAGAACTTTGCATTTCCCGGCCACTCAGGGCTTTGGTTTCCTGTGACATGTGAGTGCTTCACATCTCCTGCTCCACTCCTGAGGAACTGTAGCCCCCCCAGAGTTTGGGGTGGGGGTGGGGGAGACCTCCAGTGAAGTGAAATGGAAGGAAATTAAGTGAAGCTTTATTTGCTGTTCGCACACGTATGAGTACAGGTACAGTGGGATGTGTGTGTGTGTGTGTGTGTGTGTGTGTGTGTGTGTTTCATATCTCACCATGTTCTCCTTTTTATGACTCATACTGCTGGGAGTGAAGCTTGGGGTCCAAGCGCAGGGGCAGCTGTTTATCCAGGATCCCCAGGGGGGTGGGTGCGGTTAAGGGCCTCGCTGAAAGGCCCAGCGGAGACGGGATTATTCAGCAGAGGACAGGATTCAAACCAACATCCATCCAATCACAGGCCCAGGGGCCTAACCCGCCACTAACTCGACCCCCATCCCCCGCAGAGGAAGGGAAGCAGAATCCTGGGGAGGGCGGTGGCTCTGGGCAGTCCCCAGCTGGGCCTCTGGGGTGGGAGGGGGGAGCTGTCTGGAAGTTTAAGGAGACTTAGATGTAGTTTCTGGGGGTGCCTGTTTTCAGGTGGGGTGGAATGACATAGCTGCCTCCTCCCCCCCGCCAAGCAGTCACCTGTCAGAGGAGGACAGAGGGTGGGTGTCAGTCCTGCCTGGCAGGTTTAGGGCTCTGTTGGTGTCAGTGCTCCCTGGCAGGTCTAGGGCTCTGTGGGTGTCAGTGCTCCCTGGGAGGTCTAGGGCTCTGTGGGTGTCAGTGCTGTCTGGCAGGTCTAGGGCTCTGTGGGTGTCAGTCCTGCCTGGTGGGTTTAGGGCTCTGTGGGTGTCAGTGCTGTCTGGCAGGTCTAGGGCTCTGTGGGTGTCAGTGCTGTCTGGCAGGTCTAGGGCTCTGTGGGTGTCAGTCCTGCCTGGCGGGTTTAGGGCTCTGTGGGTGTCAGTGCTGTCTGGCAGGTTTAGGGCTCTGTGGGTGTCAGTGCTGTCTGGCAGGTTTAGGGCTCTGTGGGTGTCAGTCCTGCCTGGCGGGTTTTGGGGGCTGTGGGTCAGTGCTGCTTCAACCTGCGTAGTTTAGCTGCTAATAATGTTGTCCAATGCAGTTTATATGGCTTGCATTTGGGGTGTCTGTGTCTGTGTGTGAGGTCATTGCGTGTCTCTGCCCTCCCCAAGACCTACCGCTCTTCCACCCCTTGTCTATGACCTCCTCCTCTGTTGCACAGGCCCCCGTGACCCACTTGTATGAAGTGAGCAGCTCGGTTACAGATATAAAAATCTAGCCATCGCTAAGGGGTAATGCGACGTCACCATGGCGATGCTGCAGTGGGCACTGTAGCCGAGGGTCGACTCGCCCCTAAATCACTGCCCTGCCTTTTTCCTCCAGTGATGCTGCAGTTATTTCAGCACCGGCTGTCCCTGTGAAAACTGCAACGCTTTCCCGGGGACCCGAATCTGTAAGCAAGAGGTTAGAAATTTGGGTTCTCAGTGGTTGTGTTGCTGCTAAAACAGCACCCACTGACAGTGTTGGGGGGATTCTGTGTTCAGGGTTGGGGTGTTTTGACTTCACCGGGGAAAGATGTCCTCCTTTGAGCTGCGGATTCATGTAAAATACAGCCGAAGCCTTGATTCGTTGAGCTACTCAGCGGGAAAAGGTTTGCGGTGATGGCCTGGATTGAGCACATGGGGGAAAAGGGGTGGGGGGAAGGGGGGTTATGACATTTCAGCAGGGCTCTGCGACACCTCAGCAGATATCAGGGCAAGGTTGTCATGTGACCAGTCAGTCCCCACGCATGCAACCCAGCTAACTGCTCATTTACAGTCTTGACCATGCCGGTCCACAGTGGACCGGGAAGATGTGCTGTGAGACCCACGTACCGCAGTCTGGATGATCTCCGCTTGTCAGTCAGGTTCCGAAACACCCTTCCAGGAAGTGCGTGCGATATGTCCTGAAAGGCTCTTGGGGAACCACTGGTTGCACCACCAAGGGTCATATATGGAGGATTCAGGTCGCCAGAGGTACACACGAGGACCTGGAGCCATGGATGAGCATGGCAAACTTCACTGTCCTTAAGTGTCCTAAACCATTTTAGATCCCAGGGGTTTCTTATCTAACTTCTGAGGAGGAGAACTGCTTTTTGTTGGCCAGAAAACCAGCCTGAGTGCAGTGGTTCCTTCACCAGGTTCTACCTAGGGCCCTTCCTTAGCCATCGTGCCCCAGAAACCAGTGACGTGTGCAGGTAGATGTCAAGCCCCGTCCACCACATCACCTGCCTGCTCATGCCACTCCCTAGCAGGTGATGTTTGGGCCGTGTTGTCACAGCCTGCCGCCGTGAGCTCAGGCCTTGGGCCCTTCTTAGTCAACCTAGCATGTCGGCTGTCAGCTGGATTGCGATCGGTGTTCAGTCATGCTCTGGTTCCTGCTCTGCCTTCCTTGGTCGGAAAGTGGCTGTCGGATGCTGCATTGACCAGCACGTGTGGGTTTCCAGGTAACCTCCCAGTTAGCGGGATTAATTATGATTTTCATTATATTTCCGGCTCCCTTCAGCGAGGTCTAGCCCTCCCCAGTCCCACCTGCGACTCCGCTGGCCTTGCCACCGATCCGTGCCCTTCATCTCGTAGGTGTTGCACCAACACGGTGGCTCCACGCAGCCATTTTGGGGACGAGCCCAGCCTGGTTATGTAAGTGACCTGGCCACCAGCTGCTCTCTCCGAGGCTGGACTCCAGGCGCGGGGCCCGGTCCCTCAGAGGACTCCCACCCCCAGGGCTGACCCACAACACACGATGTGGGGGGGGGGGGGGTCACGTCCATTAATCCATCAGTGTCAGGGTGACCCTCTGGAGGGGGTAGGCTGTGACGTCCACTTGGAGAGTGGATACACATTGTCCTGAACTGCGACAAACCTGAAAAAGTGTAGTAACCATAGTAACTCTGATTTACCCCGCTATAACATGCTGACCCTGCTCAATGGGGTAAATGCACTTTGCTGCCAATGTAGCGTTGCATTATGGGTTATCAGGATACTCCCATTATGTCCCATTTTGCATAATTCAAACCTGGGGGGAGGGGGGGTGTGTGACTGCATGGGCGGAAATAGCTGTGGGACTCCGGGGGGGGGGTTGCTGTCAAGTGCTTCTGAAGTGTTTGCATCACGCCTGCATGAAAATGTCGTGCCGGCCTGCTGTGAGCCGTGTATCACACCGCGAATGAGAGACGCTGTCCTGAGAAGAACCGTCACGCTTAATATTCTGCTGTAAGCTTGTACGCCAGCAGCTCTTAGGCAATATGTTTGAAGTAGAGGCTCGATTTCAGGCTGAATCACCAGGTGTCCGAATTATAACTCCTCTGCCAACCGAGCCGGTGCCCCCTGCGGGCCGGGGGGGGGGGAGTGGGCGTCCTTAGTGAAGCACCACCCCTGATCTGCCTCCCCTGCTCTGTCTACGCAGTTTAACTTCGTTGGGAGGATCCTGGGGCCCCGGGGGCTGACGGCGAAGCAGCTGGAGGCGGAGACGGGCTGTAAGATCATGGTGCGAGGAAAGGGCTCCATGCGGGACAAGAAGAAGGTAAGCGGGGCCTGCAGTGGGGAGAGGGGTGTCCACGCAGAACGCCTACCGCAATTCCTGCGCAGATCCGCATCTGGCTGATGGGCCTGGAGCCGCTGAACCACACGTTAATGCATTAATGCAACACGTCCGACCTCCGTGCACCTGACGGGGGTCAGCATGGCCAGCTCGTCCCTGGAGAACACTGACATCCTAGCTGGCCCGTCCCCCATGATGGAACAGTAAAGGTGCTCCAGTTGAATTTAGTGGCATGAGAGGCGAGCAGAGGAGCTTTTCCCTGTAAAAATGCAAAAAAATAAAAACCAAACGCCAAGAAGAAAGGATCCAGCTTAATGGGCACCGTCACACTAATCAGCTGCTCCTGATGAAAGAGAACATTGAGACTTTATTTCTTTATCTTTTGACAAACATGGTTACAGATCTGGCCCGTTAACGAGGCTGTGTAGCGACTGCGTGGGTGACGTTTTTGTTTAAGCAGGATCGGGTATTTTCTTTCATACCCTAGAATCGCATTTTAGTGTGTTTGCTTATTATTAAAGTTTGCATTTGTGTTTAAGCTGCGGCTGGGCTGCCAGTGAACAGCAGCTCAGCTCTAAGTACATCCGCGCATTCAGGAGGGCTGTGGAAATCTCAGTGCGCCGTACAGCGCAAGTGCGACGCTTTGACTCAGAGTAACGGCGGCGCATTTCGCTTCGGCGCTTTGACACGTCCCTTAAATATTCAGTGGGTTCGGTTGCCAGCCACCGTCCAGGCGTCCTGCACGCCCTCCCAACGGCCGTCTCAGGACGGGGCTCGGCGCCTGGGAATGTCTTGTGGGCTGTTTGATCCTCTGTTCGTTCGCTGTTTGTTCTTTCAGGAAATGCTTCTTTATCTCGTTATTGATTTGTACGCTGTGCTGTGACTCAGCTATAATGATGGTCCACATGAACCGTATCCAAGTAGGACCAGGTCATGATTTTTTTTTTAAAAAAGAACAATGAATGTTCTCCCACTCCAGGGAGGTTCCACACAGACAGAACCTGGCTTTTGATGCCTTTGTTAGCTGCTCCCCTGTCTCTCCTCGTTTGGCCCGAGGGCCGCGCTTGCTGAAGATGAAAGTCCTCCCCATTTGTGTGTTTTTGTTGTGGTTTTTGTTTTCATTTTTTTCTGCCTAATTAGAGTATGATAGTTCAGTATTCCGGCGGCTCCGGGCCTCATTGAGGCTGGAGGGACACGGTGCCGTGCAGGTGACGGGTCACGGCGGGTCCTTAGGAGCGGGTTGCCGGCCGAAAGCTTAGACGCCTGCAAGCGTAGGGGATGTGAGAAAAGATGAAACCCGCAACAACAGAACTGGGAAGGATTTATTTTATTTGTTCTGTGAAAAGTATTCAGCCTGAATGGTTACATAATACGCCTTAACTCTTAAAGGTCAAACATGTAAAGAATTTCCCCGCGAGGAAACAAAGCGAAAAGAAAGTCTCCTCCATTAAAATCTGCAGGAGGAACAGAACCGCGGGAAGCCGAACTGGGAGCACCTAAACGAGGACCTGCACGTGTTGATCACCGTGGAGGACTCGCAGAACAGGGCCGAAATCAAGCTGAAGAGGGCCGTGGAGGAGGTGAAGAAGCTGCTGGTGCCGGCGGTGAGTCGCGGGGCCGGGTGCGAGGAGGCGGGAGCCGCAGGTAAACTGCCAAACCAGAGGCATTGAGGAGTGGGCGGGATCACCGTATGCTGTCACTCACAGAGTAACCAATGAAAACTCTACTCTAGTGACTGACAGTGCAGGGTAATTCTTGCCATCTCAGTCACAAAGACTCATGTAGCTACACTGAACTATATCAAAGTACTAGGCATGGTGGTTCTGTCCCGGTGTCGGTGGGGGGGGGGGAGCAGCTCCGCGGTTCCATCTGGGGGGCGGGGAGGCCGTATCAACCCAGGCATGTCGTACATTGCATCATCCTCTGGAAAAGGGATGTCTTCCGGAAAGCGCTGATGTCATCCCTCCCTGCGGCTACCACTGCGTGACACTGTCAAGATGGGGGGGGTTGCAAGCTGTACGCTCAACACATGAGCAGTAGCGTTTAACCCTGCCCCCCCCACACACACACACACACACACACCCCCACCAATATGTGCAGTGATCATTCTCGGGGGGTGGAGGTTGGAATCTCTGGAGCAAAGTGCCGTGACCTTTAACCTTTGAACAGCACTCCCTGGACGTGCTGCCTCATTGGTCAGCAATGCTGGCCCTCTGCCTGGCCTCCCGACCCCTCTAGGCCACAGATAGAGAAGCCACTCCTCCCCCAGCACTAAAGGCCTGTTCTTGAGTACCGTTGGCTGCAAGGTTTTTATGGATGTTAGGGACTGACCCAGACTCCGTGGAATGTCTTGTGCAGAGTGGACAGTGAACACGACCAAGTCAGGAGGAAATGAAATGCAATGCATTCTGGGTAATGTTCTTCATCTCATGCTTTTGCCATTTATTTTTCTGGCAGTTCTCCTCTCTCACACACACAAACATAAGCAGAGTCTCCCCTGAAAGTGCCGCTTTGCGTAGGACCCGTCACTTCTGCAGGGGTAGTGAAGACTGAACTGACTGTCTTTCATTTCTGCTGTTCCGCCCTCCGCATGACTGGGACACCGTGCACAGATTTACCCCGTAGCATCAGGTGTGACGTGAGCAGCTTGTAAAAGCAGCTCGTGCTCAACACCCCCGACTCCGGCACATGGCAGATGGAGAGTCGCTGTGGCTGTGCTGTGCTGTGCTGTGCTGTGCCGCCCTAACCTCCACCTGAGCGGCCTGTGTGTCTCTGTCTGTGTGTCTCTCTGTCTGTCTGTCTGTCTGTTTCTCTGTCTCCATAAAGCTGGGCAGAGGAGTTCACTGGGTGTTTAAGGGAGTTAGGGAGTTGGGGGGGGGGGGGGGGCAGGCTGGTGGTCTCTAGGATAACATAGAGCTGGGAGTTGATTGAAGAGATGGATCGCCACGGCAACATGCTGGCTCTGCTCAAGAGGAGAAAAACAGGAGGCGGAATAGAGCCCTGAGCCGGTGTCGGACGCCCCAGACGGCAAATCCGTCTTCATCCTCTCACACGCTCTCTCACAGGTCTGCGTGGGGGACGGACGTTTCATTTAGACGCCTTTGCTACCGACGGGTTGTTTGTTAGGCGACCCCAAACCGCCGGAGTTGACCAAAATCGTCATGCACCAGAGAGGGATCTGCTGGTGCGGTTTCGCTGGATGACACACGCGGCATGCTCACAGATCACGTGGCTGGAAGACTATGCCGCTCAGCTGGCCTTCCAGAAACTTTCGCAAGTTTTTCTGGTGTGGATCTGTGTCGCCATGGTTACCGCAGCCCTATTTGTCTGGGTTTTGCGGCAACTGCCAAGGTGTCCTTCTCAGATATACAATGGCCTCAGTCTTCCAGTGTTCAAATACCACTTCGTATTCCAACTGGATTTTAAGAGTGACCGTTACACTTTGTATAAACGATGTACATCATATAAAACGACGTATGTGCTGTCTGCTGGGGGATTTCTCCAGGTTTGCAGTGGGACAGGTGTTTAGTTTTACTTTGCATCGAGCTACGTCACAATAAGGGTACTTTTATAGTACGCATTTTTCCCGCCACTGCTTTCAAGTGTTCATTCGCTGTCAGCAGCCACATGGTCGGCGGACTCATGGCCAGTCACATGTTAGCAGAACATTATGTTACCAGCAGGGACTGCAGATATGGAGAATGTGGCGAGGGGCACGGCAAGCTGAGGACGCACTGGGCGTCCCATGTGAGCGACGAGATGAAACGCGGCCGGGTTTGCGAGGCCCGACGCCTCGCTGTCGTTTGCCGGATTAGTTGTTTTTAAAGAGGTTTCCTGCGCAGTTGGCCGTTAAAATTTATTTAGAGAGACGCGCAGATCAAAACAAGGAGTGGTGTACAAGCGACGTTGCTAAAAGCAAAAAGCATTAGCTTAGCATATTAATGAGGGAGGGTAACGCACAAGGTCAAGCAGAGCATGCAGGTGATGTGCCCTGGAATGAGTGCTGCACGAAGCGGACGGGGCGGCGAGTGAAGGTCCCCCACCCACCAGAAAATCCTCTTCGGCGTCCTCATCAGATGAGCAAAGAGGATCTGAGACACTCCTGGCACAGCCGCCCGGTTCAGGATTTCTGGGAGGACTGGGGACTGGCCGGGGTCTGGTACTGGTTAGGGGCAGCTTAATCCGGTTGAGACAGGCTGTTGTGCCCCAAGCCTGGAAAAAAAACATTTGCCAAGGAAGACCAATGACTCTTCCCAAGCGACTGCAAAGGGTTAAGCATTCTGCCTTCCTGTTGGATGGCTTTAGGCCCACCCGAGTCTGTCCAAAATAATGCCCGTCTGTTTCAGTGCCTGTCCCAGACATATCTGTAGGTGCTGAGTGGTCAGACCAGAGGACTTAAGATGGAAATTAAAGGCAATGATGGCTTCTCTGCCTGCCACATGAATATGCCACATGTGGCTTCACAAATGCTCACTTTTTGGAAAAGTCCAGAAATTGCAGACCAGCAGGGTCTGTCTTCATGAGGATGTCCGTACAGGATTAGGACAGTGGCATGTTTCTCGGTGAAGGGCTGTTCCCCATCGATAAGGTTAGGGCTCGGCCCCCCCCCCCTTCCCGACCGTCCGATTCGCTCGTATTTAGAAGCGAATGTGCCGGCAGTCTCATGGCAGCTCGTTCTGCTTCTTCCGTGCCGCATGCTCTGCAGCTGCGACGAACGCCAGCTTTAGCTGCCTCACTCAGTGTGCAGCCCAGTGACCACGCATGACCTGTGTGCCACGACAGATGGGGGAAGGTTGTGCAAGCGGGAGTGAGGGCAGCCGGTCAGTGGATCAGAGAGTGACACACACACACACACACACACACACGCGGGGATCTGGCCGGCCCAGTCACTGGTGCCACACTTACCTTTGAGCATCTGGACACACACGTGGGCCTCTTCTGTTTTTCTGGGGGAGAGGTAAATGCTTGTTTGTTTTCGTTTTGTCATCTGTTCATTTTTATTTAATCAGAAAAGTGCCCCCCCCCCCCCATCTTTCCCATGTCCTTGAGCCAGGGACAAGAGATTAGCATGGAAAAATGCCCCAAACCTGTCCTTTCATCGGGGAGCCACATGGGGGCAGCATATGGGGGCAGGCAGTGCGGAGGAACTCCCCGGTTTCGGGGGGGTAGGTGTTCACTGTCCCGTTTCTGCTGCATTGTTTGGGCCTGGATTTCATTTCTCTCTTTGCCCTGCAGTGGTGGCAGAAGGAGGTCACAGGCCAGAGGCAGTGCACTGGGAGGCAGGCCAAGCGTGGTGAAGCAGTGCACTGGGAGGCAGGCAAAACGTGGCGTGTGACCTGTTTTTTTAACCCCGCACCTCAGCCTGTAGCGGCCGGCCGTGATTGGGGCCGGCATGCATCCAGCGCTGTAACCCAATCTGCCCAGCAACGTAGACTCCGGCGCTGCTGACAGCTGTGGTGACTGGGGACACCATGTGACAAGTCACTCAGAGGACTTTCTCCTGTACATTCACACCCAGACCCAGCTCCATGGGGAGGCCACAGTGCCACCTGCAGGCCTGGATGAGGAACTGTCTTACCCTATCGGCTTTTTTTTTTACCTCTGTATTACACGGGATCTTCCTTTGCCTTGTCCTTGGTGGTGGCTGGAAAGGGTCACCAGTAGCGAGGTTTTGAGGGTCTGGGTGTGAATGTACTGTACCTCCTGAACTGCCTCCTCCGATGAATGTCCACGCATATTACTGATTTCCCGCCAGTCAGTCCGATCACTGGCATGGCTTTCCGCACTGGGCCGTCAGGGCGGCTCGCATCGACAGGCCTCCGCGGAAGTGTAGGCCGCCACAGCAGGCCATCAGGGAGCCGCGGTGGTGAACAGCTGCACCCCCCGCCCCACACACACACACACGCCTCCATGGTCTAACCTCTCACCCCCCATCTCCAGGCGGAAGGGGAGGACAGCCTGAAGAAGATGCAGCTGATGGAGCTCGCCATCCTTAACGGAACCTACCGCGATGCCAACATCAAGTCCCGTAAGACGTGACCTTTGACCTCTGCTGGGGCTGGGGGGGGGGTCCTCACTTTCCTAAGCAGTCGTGCTGTTTCACCAAGCATTTACTTAATCCTGTATGTATGACCCTCCCCCCCCCCCCCCCCCCCCCCCCCCCTCCTCCCCTCCCCTTCCCCCCCTCCCCCCCCCCCCCCCCTCCTC
>JAOYFF010000042.1:1838141-1848789 GCA_025773925.1 Cryptomyrus ogoouensis
TGGGCGTGGCCATGATTATGACATCAGCAGCAGGCTCCTCCCTCTTCGCTTACTATGCAAATAATGGGGCTCCACTGGTGATTGTTTTCTCTGGCATGAAGTGTCTTCCTGGCTACATTTACATATATAGTGCCATATCTCAATGCTGTGGGACAGGCTGAGGAGGACGGGGACGTCCTCAGTTACCCCGGCAGAGTTACGTTCGATGACATCATCTCACTGTCATGCAATACACAATGCACCTCAATTTATGACGGTCGCATCATTGATTTGATTTCCAGTATTACTTTTTGTTTTCCTTTCTTTCTGTGGATGCCTGTTTATTTTGTAGCCAATTTTGAGTTTGTTCCTGTGTGTCCTTTGTAAGATGCCAAACCATTGACATTTCATATTTGGGTTTCTCTGCTCTAATGCTTTTTTTTTTTTTTTTGAAGTGTACAAATTTATTGCCTCTAAGCACGGGAAAATCACACAGACATGTTTGCAGTTACGGCTGAAATTCAGTGTACTTTTCTATTCTATTTTGTATGTATGTAATAAAAAAGATATTGACATTTCTAGATATGAACCGCAAAGGGGTCAAGAAAAACACTAAAGATCAAAATTGTACAGGTTTCAAACAAGATGTGCCTGGTATTTCTCTGTAGACCTGTATGCCTTACAGTGACTAATGATTTACTCCAGGGGCTCGGAAGTCTCCCAGTGCCATGGTAACACAGAGGGGAGAGCGAGGGCAGAGGGTGGAGCCCCTGGTGGATGGTGTAAGCCGTCACCTCCATCGCCACCAGTGTTAACTAGCATAGTCTCTGTCCACCTAATGATGCACGATATATATATAACTGTCTTATAGTGCCGAGTGTGTTTTTAAAAAGCAATATTATGCCGTTTCATTTACTGTTGGTTTTTGGTTGTTTTGACGCGGCATCATTTGGACACCAGGCCAATGCCTGACTGAGCCGGTCGCTTCCGGAGAGTTCCGTCTCCGTGGGGACCGTCCCTCGCTTGCCGTCTCGCCGCTCTCTGGCCGCCAGGCATCACAGATTAACCAGTAGTATTATTTTAATGAACGTCACACATGCAAACTTACTAACAGCGGACAGGGGTCTGAATCGTTAACCGCTCCAGTGTCCGTTTTAAATGTCTGCTTTGGTTGTTTTAAAACATGAATTGTGTGTAATTAAACGAGGGAGTGGGGTGAGAAACGTAACTTTTTAGAATGCTAAACAGAATCATAACCCTTTGTACTGAAAAGCAATAGTGGAATATTGAAATCCTAGTGGAAAAAAATAAATAAAACTAACTTTGGTGCTACTTGTTTGTGGCTATTTAATGCTCCTTCCAAGCTATAGTCATGCATACTAATCGCAGATGCGTGTTTAACAGCTGTCCATTAGTAATGAGAGTGAGGATGAGCCATAATCGAAACGCTGAAGGCTGGAGTTAAAATCTGTGAGCACGAAACAGCCCCCGTCACTCTGGAAGCACCATCTCCATGGCGTCCTTTCGGCTGAGAGGACGGGATGCTTCAGAGATCATCCCCTAGAACTCATTCCTTTGGCTTGCCGGTGATTCCGGAGCGACGATGCCGGCGTCCCACTGAGACGGCGTTGAGAGCGACTCTCCGCGGGGAACCCCCCGTGCTGTTCTCAGGAAGTCACCTGATGGGACGTCACACCAGCCTGCGCCAGGCGGGGCGCCGGGAGGGGGGGGCGGGGCAACCAGAGGCGAGCCACGTCGCCGCAAAGACGGAGGAGGGGCCCTGGCAGCCATCAAAGCCGCCACCACATTTTATATGCTAGAAATAATCTAGTACTACAAATAATCTCATTAATATGCATAACGAGCAGTTCTAATGCGGCCTGGTCGGAGGCGTGGCGGGCCGGTCCTCACGGTCCTCACTAACTGTGTGTTTTTTGTTTAGTCTCCGCATGTGACTGCGTGTCCCCCACACGCAAACGCCTGCCTTTCAGGGAAATGAGCTGCAGGCCACGTGGACGCTCACACCAGACACCTCCCCATCTCTCTACCCCTCTCCCTGTCTCCATCCCTCGCCTCCCTCCACAGGGGGCCAGGCACATTAGGGAACAGATTTCACCCCTCAGCAGGAATCAATCAAGATGAAATATTTCTCCTTACATTTGCATGTGGTGGGTGGTGGCGGGGTGGGGGGCCGGTTGGCAAGCTGGTCACCTCATGACTGAAGACTTGACTGGTTACTGGGGAGCAGGAACCCAGTACATTAATCCCTCTGGAAATTGTGGAAAGTTGTTGTGTGATTGTGTGTGATTGTCCAGATTTCTCCTGCTTATAATTGTGCTTCTCAGTGTGTTTTTTATGCAAAGGTTCTAACTCACATGAAAGTTATCGGCACATTTCCACCTCTTTATAAAAGTGTTTACTTTGCTAATATGAGGTCGTGTCTGGAGCGTACAGCTGGGGTTTGAAAGGTCAACATCTCGCTCACATCAGCGGAATGCTGATGCATTCCCCTGCACCTTGATGGCGTGGAGTCTCCGCCACGGTGCATGGGCATGAAAGCCGGTGAGCTGGTCCGCTGGGAATTCACACTCTGATGTAAACAGAGGAAATATCCGGGTCAGAACGGCAGAGCTTCTGAAAGCGCTGGTCTGGTCCCACTCTGGTCTGTACCAGCGTTAGCCTAATGTTATTGTCTGGGTATAGTTCAGGTTTTGTTCTGTGTTTGATGATATTTGATGGTGTCCTGGCATTTCTACATTGTGGCTCCAGGGTCCCAAGTAGGAAATGTCAACAGAGCACTGAAGCTGTGACATCTGATATCCCACCAATCAATGCCAGTGAGCTTGCTCTTCATCATACCCCGATGCTAAAAGGGTCACATGACATCTCAGGGAGACCCTGCTCAATGGCGCCCCCTGCAAACTTCAGGTTCTCATGAATTGCCATTTTCTCTTTGAGTGGTGACTGGTCTTCATTTCCTGGCATTTTGCAGGAAAGCTCAGATGAGGCAGGAGGATCCCATGACGGCTCCCTGACAGCCGTCTGCCTGCTGTGTATAATCTTCCACACATACATTTCTTTGGACAAAGGCATCTGCTGAACACGTCAACATCAAATCCACATCGAGTTCTCGCCTCCCAAAAAAACTGTAGCTCGAAGCCAGATAAAAATGAAGGAGTCGGTGTCATGTCTGACTGAAACCGAACAATTCTGAAGCGAGCGTTGTGGGAGGGGCAGTGCTGGGCGGGGGGGGGAGCAGGGTAGTACGAATAGCCCAGACTTCACACAGACAAAGGGGCCTCTGTTATGGCCCCCCCTCACCAAACTGTGAAATTCACTGTGACCTAATGGCAGAGGACTCATGATTCAAACTCACAGCCTTCAGTTGATGCTCACTGTTGTCAGTAACTATCCGCACTGATGCCCACATGATTCAGGTATGTACTTAGAATGTCTGAAACTTAGATTGGTCCATTACATTGAGCACAAATAAATGAAAAACTACCCCAAGAAGGAAGCTGGGGACCATGGTTTTGTAGACGACCAGGAAAGGTGCTCGAGTCTATTTAACGAACCCAGTTGGGGTTTCCTCTCTTTCGCTAATGCCGTTGTTATTCAAGGCTAATTTCCTTCTGGTGAGTAAGAAAGCAAAGCTTCCTCTTTTATTATCCCGTCTGCACGTGACGAAAATGAAAATGCGCGTTTATGGACGTGATGAACAAGTCATGAGTTGAAGACTCTCCTTGCGGGATGAAAACAGTGATCTCGCTATGAAATATCTGACAATATATCAGCGAATGCCGTCAGAGCAGAAGCAGATGGCAGCATGTAGTATGTGTGATTAACAACAGCGTTTGTATTTTGGATACATGCAGAACATTAATCGCTTCACTGATGCACCTCTCGCATGCCTGTGTAATGTACGCAAACAGAGCGGGTCACTATGGCGCGTTTTGCCATTTCTGCTGCCTCCATTGTGGCGGAAGGGCTTTCGGCAGCCCGAGCCAGACCCCCTGGGGGTGGGTAGGGCAGGGAAATCAAGATTTGCAACCCTTTTGTACGGGAAGGATTCAAGTCAAGTGTGAAGGATTACCAATTTGTTTTATAAGCTGCCCAAAATCCCACAGAGGGGGCCTACTCCTCCCCCCCCACACACACACACACCTACCCCTCTCATCCTGCCCAGTACGCTTTAAAAGAGGACAGAAGCCTTGCAGCACAGCTCTTTACATCTCCACGGAAACAGGCCCTTGCTGGGGTGCATTTTTTTGGATGGGGGGGCATATATGAGAAGTCCTTAATAACGATGGGTTTAAATGAAACAGGAGAGAGAAGAGCGGAAAAAAGGCAGAAAATGACATCATTGCTGCCTCCCACTGTAGTTGTTTTCTAAGGAAGCCCTCAGGCTCCATTCATTGGCTCACAGTTGGTTGTCAGAGGCCCTGGGGAGGCCGTCCACCCTCCTGCCTGAATGGAGTGTTTTTTTTTTCTTCGGAGGAACAGTGGGTTAGTTCTGCTAGCCCTGAAAGCCTGGCTAATTTAGCGTGCATGCCAGGAAGTCTGAACTTTATCGCTTCACTTCATGGCCCAAACATCAGCCTCCCTCGCAGCCACCCTCCTACCCCAAAGTGACAAAGGCTGAATTCAAATGAGGGCCTCCTTTCTTCACACAGACACAGTGAATTCCTTCAGTGGTCCACCTCCCCAGAGCCCCAACAAGCCTGAAACTTACCAGGCAGCCCGAGGTGGCAGGTGGCCGAGGAATCGAGGACCTGCTGGAGGCTGCGGAATCTAGATCTGGCACGGGTTCTGCTGTTGTACCCGTAAATGACACACTTCTCTCCAGTGAGGCTGTTTCAATGAGTCACATTTCGGCATGTATGTGGCTATGAAGTGTGCTCCATATACGAAAAGTGTCAGATAGGTAGTGATAACCATGCAATGTTTTTTTCCTGTGAAGCTGTGACAGAACTGCCTTACTCTCAGGATTGTACTAGGGGAGGAAAGACTAGAGCTCGTTCTGATGGCTTAGCTTTTTAATGTTGCAAGATGCTGAAATATCTGTATTTGCATGATGATGTGTACGTGTTTTCGGGTTTGGGAAAAAAACAGAATCTGACAAGGTCGATGCAAAGAACGCCACTGAAATCTGTGAGAAAAAATCTGAAAGGTCCTGAGTCGGAAAAGACACCTATCGTGAGGAGACATTCTAGTAGCCGAACCTCTGACGGAGATCTGCCTATTTAATGGGAAAAAGAGGGACTTCCAACCATTATATTATAGCATATAAACTACAATATATAATCTATTTATTATTTGCAAGTGTGTAGTTACATGGAAATTAATCAATAAAAATCCCTCTATTTTTCCATCCTCACGGGAACAAAATCTTAATATTTAGTAAATATTATCCTCGCATACATACATTTCTAGATCGGATTGTTCAGTGCAGTCCACCGACTCGCTTTGTTTTGCTGCCACCATGTGGATGTACTTATTTTCGCAGCAACTGGTGGATTTTTTTACTCCAGGAAATTTTGTTTGGGGAAAACTGGTTTAGTTATGGTTACTGGTTTAGTTTAGTTTGACTTTCTGTCATAGGAAATCTAAGTTTGGGCACAACTCCAAAATGACTGACACGTTAAACTATGCGCTGTATCTCAGTTATTTGCCCCGTCGGACACAACCCACGTCCCGCGTTCTAGTGACAGTAGAAAAGGCTCAGGCGCGCCCCCTAGATCCGCGCACCGGCCAGATGTTTCTGTCTCTCTGGAGCCGTGTGGCGGGCGATGCTGTCGTAAAGGCAGTGCGGCAGGAAGTGTCGATGTTTTACGACCACGAATTATGGAATACGACAGGAATGCTGAGGTGAGGCCAGTAAACTGCAAGCAGGTTTAAATATGTTAACGGGAAAACATCGTGGCAGACATCAGCATAACTGTTTTTAATGCACCGACTTTGTCCTCTTTAGACATATATTTGTTTTAGTTACCTGAATGTGACAGATGGAGTCAAAGCTGTGGAACGAGCTCGGCGTTAAGAGGCGCATTCGGCAGCCTGAGCCGAAACCGTTTGTTTGGTATTGTCAAACTATGGGCAGTACTTCGTAATGCTGCTGGACACCAACCCCCCATATAATAAAATAATAATAATATATTGTGCCCCTAAGTTTAAACGGTTAAAAGTACCCTACAGCTATTCTGATGCCGTAACCACAGCTTTTCATAGTAGAAACAGGTTGTAAGCGGATATATATTTTTATTTTCATATTCTAATATGAAATACTTGCAGATTAAATGAAATCTGTATTCCTAGTTAATATGATATACAGGTTTTCCTAGTTAATACAGTTTGTAGATAATTTAAGATTTTCTGATAGCCTAAAACCGGTCACCAAGTAATTACATCACAAAAACCGTGCACTTTATTCATACATTCATTTATTTTTCTGTGGTAACGTGTGGTGACATAGACCATACAGCATACAGCTGCTGTGCCCAGAACACTGGACCGTTTACATGAGTGATAGATTTCCTGAGCTGCTGATTGGCTGGTGAAATGATGGGGGTGTCTGTACCATAAGCCCCGCCCACAGCACTGTGAGAAGGATTCTGCAGATGGTCTGTTTGCAGCCTATGGAGACGCCATGCTGCAGGAACCTTGGCCCAGTAACCTTGTAACCAGAAACGTTCCCTGGATGTGAGCTGGAGGCTGGCCCTCGACCCCACTGTGGGACCGGTCCTTCATGGGATTGATTACAGAACAGCTAAAGGCGGTATTGGGGGGGTTGTTGGAAGGTGACATCTGCTCCTCTGATGTTGACCGACGGGGTCCCCCGCCTGTCCGAATCGAGTGGCTAATCCGGAAGGCGCCGGAAGCCCGTGGTCAGTGCAGGAAGAAGTCTCTGATGCGGGTGGCTTCCAGCCAGGGCAGGTAGGCGGCAGTACGGGTGAAAACGCTGGGCTTGTTCTCCGCCGCGCAGCCAACTGGGCCAAAGCTGACGACGCCGTGAACTTCCCAGCGACCGTGACCACGCCTGCAGAGCAGGGGGCCACCTGAGTCTCCCTGGGGGGGAGGGGGGTTTGCAACCAAGTCAAGCACAGCACAGCCATTGAGTATGATGCATTTAATTATGGGAGATCAGGTCCTTCCTGGGGTTAGAACCAAACATCTGCTTTGCATTAAATACAGTGAACCACCCTCCATCCCCCAAATGTGTCTGAATTACAAATGACACACATATTCTTCCTGTCCATATTTTTATTGTCTACTCATATTCTCTCAGTAAAGTCAAAATCAATTACTCATCAGCAAACCTTTTAATGCAAATCAAAAACTGAAAAAGGCTTTTCAATACTTTTGCAGGGCACCGTATGGAAGTAGGTCAGTGATTCAGAGATGGGTAAATACTATGGTGTTGGGGTAAATATGCATCAGTTACTGCCCCAAAGTACTGAATGGAAAGGCAGGTTAACAAGCGAAGGTTAAGTGCACTGTAATACGCCGGCAGATTCCCTGACGTGGTAAGGTCTGTCGACCTCCCACCAGAAGGGGGCGGTGCCATAACAGTCAAACTCACCTGACAGGCAGCCGGAGGGCCCTCCGTGTGGCGGAAGCCGGCGCAGATCATGGAGTCGCGCACACGGTCTCCCCAGAACTTCTTCTGCTTGCAGGTGTTGAAGTCAATGATGGGCAGGCGGGCCTGATTGAGGGCCTCGGCCAGGGTGACGTTCTCTTTTCCGCCTGCATGGTCAAGTTTTATTCATGACAAACAGTTATACTCCATACAATGTGCAGCAAAATGCATGGTTACCTGGACACATGAGTATAAAGAGACATTCAACATTAGACAACAATCTTAAATATCCATTGTAAGTAATGAGAGTCAAAGAGCTTTATGCATGGGGGGCTGCCATGTTTTAGCTTCCATGTGGTCATGTGATCACCAGGCGCTGTCCCCCCCAAGTGTCTCACCTCGCGTGTCCCCCCAGCCTGTCACCCAGCAGTAGTGCCCTGCCTGCGGGGTGCTCTCTTTCTGCGGGAGACACGCGTAACCCACGTATTCGCTGGGCCGCATCTCTGCGCCGGCCCTGACGAGCGCGATGTCGTAGTCGAGCTCACCCAGCGCCGGGTAAAGGAAGCGCTCGTGGCGGTAGATGTGGCGCACGGGGACCGTGCGCTCGCTGGCCTCCACCCGCCGTAGCCGGTGTTTGCCCAGAGCGATGCGCCAGCTGCCCAGATCCTCGGCCTTTCCCCTGCCGGAGAGACACTCGTTTAAGGCCGCCTGGGCTCTGTGCCAAATGACCACCGCGTATGAATGCCCAGAGGAATCGCTCTTACTTCTGAAAGCAGTGCGCCGCTGTCAGAACCCAGTCCTTGTGGATGAGAGTGCCGCCACACACGTGGGCGTAGGTCTTACTCCCCCTGGGGCGGACCTGTGCACCAGCCACACTGGAGATTAGCGCTTTCGACAGGAAGAAGGTCACTTACCCACCTTTAGAGTAGATAGCATCTCTGTACATTTACATTTAATTTATTTAGCAGACAATAGGTGCTGTGACATCACTTCGGCAACGCTGGGATTTAAACTGGCAACCTTCTGATCAGAGGCACAGCACCTTAACCCACTGAACCACACAGCGCTCCCTGAATGTGGCTGTAAAGGAGTTTTCCTGGAGGGGCCAAGGGGGTGTTCAGGATCGTCACCTGCAAGGACACCTGCCACGGCCAGGAGTGGGGGCGGGCCTCCCTGCCGGACACGATGCGCTCGGCCACGGTAGGGCTGAAGTGCGCAAGCCCGCAGTTCTCAGGCCAGTCTGCAGGGGGCGTCAGAGTGATTTTCAGTTTCAGTGGAAACATTCTGAAACATTGTATCTCTGTACTGTTAGTTTTGCTTCTAAATTAATTCATGTTCTTCAGGTGGTATTTGTGTTTAGACCTCAATTATCTTTGTGTCAACATTCAAATATTAGCACATCAGTCACTGGCACACAGGCGCAGTTAAGGTGGCACAGTTCGGATGGGTCTGCATGGTCCTGCTTCGGCCTGTGGCCGGACCGCCTGTGTACTGAGGAATTGACGTCTGCATTGCTGATGGGGTCTGTTACTCTGCTATGCTGTTTATATTTTCAGTCCATCCAAAGTGCATGAAGCCAGCAGGTGGCTGTGCCCAAATCCTACTGTGACCGTTACCACAGCGAGTAAAACAAAATAAGGCAGTCAGGTAAATAAAAGCATATAAAACAGCACGGCAAATCAACAAATAATCAGTGCGTGAAAATGTCACGCTGAGAGAGATAGTCGTGCTTTTTGCTTCTCACAAAAAAAGATTTATCACGGGCATGTGAGAAGAAGAGATTAATCCAAATGGGGAGACAATGGAGGAAATGCAGAGAGAGAGAAAGGGAGGAAGAGGAAGGATTAGGGTTAGAGAGAGAGAGAGAGAGAGAGAGAGGGAGGAAAACGAAGGGCTAGGGTTAGAGAGAGGGAGGAAGAGGAAGGTTTGGGGTTAGAGAGAAAGAAGGAGGAAGAGGAAGGTTTGCATTACACAAGGAGTGAGAATAGAGTTTAGATGGATGGTTAGAAAAGAAAAGGGAGCTATTTCAGAAAGAATGGGAATGAGGTTTGTTGCAGGACTAGAAGGGAGGGGGGGCCGGGGAGCTTTGCACGCGCTCAGTCACTCACCGAGGTGGAGGACGCCGCCCTGCTGGTGGTACTCAGGGCCGGAGGACCGTGATACAGGCAGCAGCAGAGCGAGGCTCAGCAGGGTCCAGGCAGCCATGGTCCCGAGTGCCTGGCCGGGTGCTGGGGGCGTCGCTTTATCCGCTCACACGCTGGCGAACAAAGGGGCCCCACAAAGGCCTGCCGCACTGCAGGCTTCCGGCCTCCTGCCTCCCCATCAGCACTTTTAAGCCTTGCCAGGCCTGGAAAGTGCTGGGCCCTCCCCTCCCGACCAGCCCGTGCCCCCCCCCCGTAATCACACCACCCTCCTCATTCATGCGGTGTGGGGGCAGATTACCTTACTGAAGCAACAGAAAAAATCCCCAGTGCAAAGTGCTATATGTCCATCTTACCTGATCATTAATTGGTGCAGTAGTTTAATAATTATCTTACTATTGCTATAAAATCTCAACTGCAAATCTCCTACAGATGTGTCCAGCAGGGGGCAGAACAACGTGTTAGGTTGTAGATGTTTCGCTGGGGAAGCTCACAGAATTGCAGCGGAGATGCTGATGTTTTTAAAACATCTGCCATTTCGCTGAGCCGGCGTTTGGTATTTACTCTCCGGACTCTCGTCACGCGTGTTTCCGTCCCCAGCACGTGTGTGCAGTCAGTGTGGCTGTCCTGACATCAGCATTCCAGTCGCGGGGCGGTCAGCGCTCCTCACGCGCAGTGGCCTGCTGGGATGCCCGCGCTCGCCTCAAAGCGGCCAACAGCGTTTCCTGCCTGTATCTGCCGGTCAGAGCGTCACACAGAACACTGCCAGAGGGTTTTTATGAGTGCAGTTTACCTTCTGAAGAATGCGGACCCGCTCTTGTACCTTTTAGTGTTTAATGTTTTGGTGTTTATTATAATTATTATTGCTATCATTCTTATGCCCTGTCTCCTCCCTGAACCTAAAACCATGGCCCATGTTTACACAGTCTGCCACTCCTCGGTTCATACAGCA
>JAOYFF010000042.1:1848889-1864187 GCA_025773925.1 Cryptomyrus ogoouensis
CAGTCCCAGGCCTTAGACCATGGCTGCCACTCCTCGCTTCATACAGCACAGTCCCAGGCCTTAGACCATGGCTGCCACTCCTCGCTTCATACAGCACAGTCCCAGGCCTTAGACCATGGCTGCCATTCAGTTAAGTGCATAGAGTCCATTCTATTTATTTATATATTTTTGTCCTTCCATACTGTGCTCATGTTGTTCGTACTGTCTGATCCTGTCTATAACTGCTGCTGTAACACTGAACTTTCCCTTCGCAGGATTAACAAAGTTCAGCTTATCTTATCTTAACCTGGCCCAGTTCAGTGCAACACCAGGCTGCGGTAATCGGGTAAGCTGATTGATTAATGATGTAATAATGTGATTTCTCTATAGGCAAAGGGTATTTTTGCTCCTGGGCCATTTTTTTTTATCCAGATCTAGTTATACTTTTTGATTTTGTGTGTTAACAGTTCCCTGACTGCCTTGGTGGGATAGCCAATCAGAGCAGTGCATCACCATCAAACAGCCCATCACCTGGGGTTACTCCAGGTGAGAGAGCCTATCAGGGCAGTGCGCTGCCATGACATGGTCCACCTTCTGGTGACACTCTTGGTCATCTGCTTGTATCTGGCGTCTTCTGAGCAGATGGCTGGGTTCCTCTCTCAGTCTGCCATCGTACTGGGTCGGATGCAGCAAGCAAATAGCTTCAGTCGCCCCTCCATCCGCCGAGACCCGGCCTGTGTGGGCGCTGGTGTTTCCTGTCTGTCAGGATCACCCTCACAGCTGCCGGTGTCCTCAGCGACCTGCAGCTCCAGATGGTTCCGGATGGACCGGTTCAGCTCTGTGAGGTCCAGCGAGCCCCCATGCTCGTCCCATACCACATCCTTCACCGGGAACCCCCAGCCTGCAACCCTCCCCTCAGGGGTCACAGTCTGCACCCCCATGTCCCTCAGCTCTGCACGGGTGGTCATGGTTTCGGCCTCCTTGCATGTGCGGTCCGGTCGTAGGTCAGGGAGGTCGGCATGGTGACGGTGGCACTCCTTCAGCTTGGTGTTAAATGCGGGGTCACTGATGGAAGACACACGGAGGGTAGAGGGTATGGATCCACTGCAGGGCCATGTTCTCGCGGCCTGCTGCTGAACAAAGCCTGGGCCTCGCCTGGTAGCACAGCTCATCTTGGAGCACCTGGAGATAGCCTCTGGTCCTTCAGAACAGCCACCTTCGTTGGACGTTCCTGGTTCTCCACAGAGGGGGGCAGTGGTCCTCCCATCAGGACCAGGTGAGACACACCCCTCGTAGATGTGGGGGTTGCAGGCCCTGCCCCCTGAGGGAGGACAAGTGTCGGCCCCCTCGCCCCCATGGGAGCAGACAGCGGTGCTGATACTCTTGGGCAGCTCCGGCCCAGATGGGATCAGCTCTGCCCGACGGTATCGGCTGGCTGCCACCTCCATGGAGCTTTTGGACAAGGGCAGAATGGGGAGCCAGCGCTCGTCCTCAGAGCCGTCGGACCCCATGCGGCGCTCGTCCTCAGAGCCGTCGGACCCCATGCGGCGCTCGTCCTCAGAGCCGTCGGACCCCATGCGGCGCTCGTCGGACCCCATGTGGCGCTCGTCGGACCCCATGCGGCGCTCGTCCTCAGAGCTGTCGGACCCCATGCGGCGCTCGTCGGACCCCATGTGGCGCTCGTCCTCAGAGCCGTCGGACCCCATGCGGCGCTCGTCCTCAGAGCCGTCGGACCCCATGTGGCGCTCGTCGGACCCCATGCGGCGCTCGTCGGACCCCATGCGGCGCTCGTCGGACCCCATGCGGCGCTCGTCGGACACCATGCGGCGTTCGTCGGACCCCATGCGGCGCTCGTCGGACCCCATGCGGCGCTCGTCGGACCCCAGGTGCTGCCCACTGTCAGCCATGCGGCGCTCGTCGGACACCATGTGGCCTGCTGGGAAATGGCAGACATGCTGATTGGAGGCCTGGACGGGGATAATTTAAATTTATTACATTTAATAATTGAACTTTATGCAGGATGGTCATTTCCCAAACTCGTACGCTTATTCTCCTGGGAGGATGATGTCAGGTACCACTATACCAAGTTTCATTGCTTCCAGCGCTGATCGGATCACGCTGGATTTAGACCAGTGTGCACTAGCCCCTCGGGATTATGGGATTGCTTTCCCCTTGCCTGTTGGACTGGGCAGTTATGGATTGCTGCAGTGATTACTGCAGTGTTTCCCTAAACAAACAACTAACCTTTCAAGTCATAGTGGAGGGGGGTTCAGCTGTTATACCTTTGGACAGGCTTCTAACCGTGAAACGTTCTGCTGACCTAATGGGTGAAGCTGTTAGGGTGAAGCTGTGTGTGGTTTTTCTCTGAATTGTTTTCTTGTCCCGACAGGTAAGCAAGAGAACTAAAGCTGTTATCAGGTACTCAAAGTCACAAAACAACAATGTGGGATAAATTAATCAGAAGTAAATTTTTAAATATTAGAGAAAATTTAAGATATAACATTATGAACAGTATAGTTTCTATATAGCATTGTTGAAAGATATACATCAACAAATCAAATATTTTAATTCTTTGAATAAAGGTCCCTGATTTCGTAGCAGTAATGCTGGCAGTAACAGTGCTGCTGTATGGTTTTATTTAAAAGGAAGGTTAAAGCCCCCCCTCACTGTGCCATGCTCACCCGTCTCACCTTACCCTCACTGTGCCATGCTCACCCGTCTCACCTTCCCTCACTGTGCCATGCTCACCCGTCTCACCTTCCCTCACTGTGCCATGCTCACCCGTCTCACCTTACCCTCACTGTGCCATGCTCACCCGTCTCACCTTACCCTCACTGTGCCATGCTCACCCGTCTCACCTTACCCGTGTGCCAGCACTACCTGCCAAGTCCGGTGCTGGATCTGTGTCTCCTTCGCTTGTCCTTGTCTTTCGTCTCGCTCGGAGTTCCGTCTTTGCCTCAGGGTTGAAGTTGTCTCTTTCCTCTCATAGGAAGCTGCGTACACCCCCCCCCATTGACCACACCCCCTCCTTCATGCTCTACCTGCTGCTTGACCTTCTGCTGCCCACACTGAAGATCCCTTGGAGTCAGTTTAAGTCGCTGTCATCCAATTATCAGCTTTGAGATGTATTCAGGTGGGCGGGGCCTCCCAAAGGCTGGTGGGGAGGCATGTAAGCATGGGGTAGGTGCCTGAGGAAGAAGGGGACAGGAAGAGAGAGAGACAGAGGGACAGGAACAGGAAGAGGGAGAGACAGTGAGAGAGGAAGAGGGAGAGACAATGAGAGGAGGACTGGAAGAGGGAGAGACAAAGGGAGAGAAGGACAGGAAGAGAGAGGGAGAGAAGAGCAGCTTTCTTATTTGCTTTCCTGGTTTCCATCATTGCTTCCTCTTAGGAAACACTGTGGGAGTCATGAACCTGACCAACCATGTGTTGTAGAACGTAATGTTTCTGCTCTTTGACTTAAGTACCAGCAGATGATCTCAGAACTAAACTGTCCAGTCATGTAAACAGAGGATGACATCTGCAGGGTGGAAATGAAATGCATTCGTTACAGACAAAGCACACAGAGTGACACATCTGCTTCTTTTCTTTAATAAACCACTAGCCTTTGGTTAGCCCTGTTTTAATAAACCACATAGTCCTGAAAGGGTTAGACACATTCTGGGAAGCAAAAGATTGTTTAAAGGATAATCTGTGAAATAGTGACCCTCTCAGGGAGATTTGGGCATTTCAGCTATTAGCCTTTATTTCAGTGTAAAGTTGCATTGCTGTGGTTTGTCCTCAGTGGCAACAGTTTTCATACAGCTGCTTGGCTTAACCTCACATGTACCTGAAATTAAAATGAAATGGTGACTTAGCCTCACATGTACCTGAAATGAAATGAAACAGTGGCTTAGCCTCACATGTACCTGGAATGAAGCCTCACATATACCTGAAATGAAAGAGTGTTTTAAAGCCTCACATGTACCTGAAATGAAACAGTGAGAGACCAACAGGTTCTGACAGGAGAGCGTAGTATTTTCACCACACTTGTCACACATTATTTCTCTCCCAGAAAGCATCAAGCTTAATCCATCACTTCAGACAAAAAGAGAGAGGTGGGCGGCGCCGAAAGCCTCACTGCCCATGTGACCAGAGCGGCTTTTATGAAGGCCTCTACAGTCGAACTTATCTTTCAGCTCTTACCTCTCTGCTCACTTACTAACCCTCCTGTCCTGAGAGAGATCTCCTCAGTGTAGGTCCACACACATTTGAAATCCACACAGCAACAGCAAACATCTTTCTATTCCTTCTCAGGCAAAATGAGGAGGACACAGAAAGAGCATCTGTTAATGAGGGTCCATCAATCACCATTCATGCCTTCCTGGTGCTATGGGATCTCGCCCCGATCGGCTCTGCTTAGAGGGAGAGCGCAGGTTCCCGTCCCAGCATGGAGCTGCTGTTGTGTCTTTGAGCTGACATCCTTAACCTCAATGTCTTTTGTCGGTAGCCAGCATTACATAGAGCACAGACTCATGAGCTTCATAAATCGCTGTATAATAAAACGCTTCTCTTTACATACCGCCCCCCAGTGGTGGCTGGTGGATGTGCAGTTAAACACATATATCCAGACTGATAGTCACAGGTCTGAAAAACTTGTGTAAGAAAGCTCAGCCTTGACCGGGATCCATGGGAATCCTACAGCTGGCGGTGATGCGAGGGGCAGTCGGAGCGCGGTCAGCCAGCAAACAAACACGCTGGCGTAACTCCTCGTGGGGATTTCCAGAAGGGTTACACCTACTGGCAGGAAACGTTACAGAAGCTTCTGGAAGGGTAGCGAGAGCTAACAGTGAGATTCCAGCATGTTAAAGGTCCAGATGGACCACAACAACTTCAAGCCTCAGACCAAATCAAGCAGCAGATGAACTTGAACTTTCAAGGTGAAATTGCGCCTGTGGACAACCTGGTCCACAAGATTCCAGCTGCGGGTCACAGGAAAACGCACCTTCTGGACACTAGAGAAGCTGTACTCACCATCCACTCTAAGTGCTGGGGGCAGGAGACACAGACTTTGATGGCTGGTAAGGATAGATCCATAAAAACTGTCTAATGATGTCTGACGTGCTTTGTGGGAAACTATTTGTGCTGATCGCCCCCTTGTGGTCAGTCCCAGTGGCGCTGCTGGCTGGAGGCCTGGTAGCAGGAGTGTTCCTCCTGCTCCTCCTGGGAGTCGCAGCTTACATCCTGTGGAGGAGACGGCGAGTGCAGAGGTGCTACCGAGAGCTCCTCGCTCCGGGGCCGGACATCCCAGGACACACCACTCCTGTTATGCTGGGCATGCGGTGAGTATTGGGCTGCGTTTGTGTGTCCTGTCATTTTATGATGCGGACCACAGATTCCTTCACTTTACTGACATCCCTCCCCGCTTGGCACATTCATGACACTTTTTGACCTGTAAATCAATGGTTACAAATCTCTTGGTTAAAAGCCATGAAGGTAGAAGTAGCCACCGTGTGACTAAACAAACACGGCTTGAGACTGAGAGGTCTGTGACGTTTCAGCATTTTAAAGAGACCTAGGGCAGAGGCATCATCTCGCCGGAAGGTCTGTGATGTTTCATCGATGCTGTCACCCGCTGCTTTTGATTCCGATCGGTCTCTCCAGCCAGCTGGGGGCCATCCCCTTCCAGGTGCTGCACAGCGTTAAAGGATGCACTCATTCTGGCACAGAGGGGCAGGATGGGGGTGAGGAGGCAGAGAGAGGCTGGTCAGGTACCCTCAGTCAGCACGGATTCTTTGCCATGGGGGGTAGGTGCCAGGGGGCCGTGTGTGGATCAGTGGGCTAAGCCTGTGTGCCTGTAATCAGAAGGTCGCCAGTTCAAACCCAGCCTCAGCACATCTGCGGGTCCTTGAGCAAGGTCCTTAACCCCCAGCTCCCTTGGCGCCCCAACAGGTGGCTGCCCTTCGCGGACAACTTACTCTACAAGGAGCAAGTTGAGGGAGGCGTAAAAAGACAATTTCCCCTGGGGATCAATAAAAGTATCAATTATTCAATTTATGGGTGGGAGAGGCACAGTTGTGGGCTGGCGTTTGCACATTCATGATTGTCTGGATTCATCTGGCTGCTCCAGGATCCTCCCGCTGTCTAAGAACATGCAGACTGTGCTGGGTATGTGCTTATGGGAGATGAGGGATGGCTTTATCGTTTGCTGTGATGTTGATGTTTGTGAATTTCCTGCTTTATCCTCCCCTGCCCCTCATTCTCACTCACCTCCTTCCTGTTGCTCCACAGCCTCCTTCCCTTTGGGGAGACTGCAGCCGCACCTGTACCAGGTGCCAGCGGAGCCCAGCGAAGGGCCGCCCCCTGCTGGTGGGTCGGTGCAGCTGTGTTTCGGCGTTGCGTACCAACCCGATGCGGAGCAGCTCCTGGTGTCTGTGCTCCGCGCTGCCAATCTGCCGCCCCGCTGCCAGTCCGGCGGCGCGCTGCTCAAGCTGCAGCTGTTGCCTGAAGGTCGACGCCGGCACCAGGCCAAGGCCCGGCAGAGGGGCTGTGACCCCACCTTCAGAGACAGCTTTGTCTTCCAGGCAAGTCCTCATTCTGTGGAAGCTGGGCCCAACTGGGACTTAAACCAGCAACCCTGGTGGTTTACAGCCATGACACCTCAGCAAGTGGGTGGGGGGGGGGGCATTCAATCCTGAGAGCAGACAGTCCCCTGGAGCAACACCTGTACCGTCTGAGTGTCCCCAAGGACCGGGTTGACAAACACTGTCCTATAGCATGAAATTGCCACCTGCAGCAGTTCTCACTGTGGCAGAAAAGTAACCAGTTAACTGTGATAAACTGCTAGTTTTAGAGCAGCCTTCATCAACAGACAGCCAATGAAATTGTCTGCCCCGAGACCACTGGAGACCTTTGTTTGTCTCCATCTAGTGGTAAAAACAGACAGTGACCATTTAGTTACCCACGTAACATTTTGGCAACATTCACTAGTATTTTTTTTAAAGAGTGAATGAAAGTGCATGTCACTCAGATTGTCATAATATTAAATATGATGCTTCTCAGTGGTCCAGAATGGTTTGGTCAAAAGGCTCTCATAGCTAGAATGTGGTAGGTAGATAGGGTTAGAATACGGTAGGTTTGTAGGGTTAGAGTATGGTAGGTAAATAGCCTACCATAGCCTAATTAGCCTACCTAGGCTAGGTAACCACCTAGGTAAATAGCCTACCATGGCTATGGTAAATAGCCATTTGCACCTTGTCTCCGCAGGTGTCAAGCGAGCGCCTGGACCAGTGCACGCTGTGCCTGTCCCTCTTCAGTGTGGACGGCCTGAAGAAGCACCATCTGGAGGGCAGGGTCCTGTACCCCCTGAAAGAGTGGGCTCTGCGAGACCACACAGGCCGGGCGCTGTGGAGGGATGTGGAGACTGACAACGATCAGGTACAGCCAGCGGCCAGCGGAGGGCGACATCGGCCCTGGAGTGCTACATGATGGGCTGATAGACAGGCTGTGATGCTCTCCCCCCTCACTGCCCTCGCACAGCCCTGCTCCGAACACGGTGACATTCAGGTGTCCCTGAACTACAGCCCGCCCCTGCAGCGGCTGACGGTGATGGTGCTGAGAGCGCGGGGGCTGCGCGGGTTACATGGCGATCCAGGTGGGTAACCGGGCTCCAAGGGAACCGGAGACGGATCAGGGAGTTTCTAGGGTTTATGTTACTGAATGTTTGGAGTTTTTCTGAATATTCACAGACCCACCTCTGCTCGACAACCAGAAGCTCAGTAAGTGCTGGGTCCAGGGTACCCTACAGTTCCGGTACTGATCCGGGCCCCTTGTGCTCTGGTACTGATCCAGGGCCCGTGTGCTCTGGTACTTATCTGAGCCCCGTGTGCTCTGGTACTGATCCGGGCCCCATGTGCTCTGGTACTGATCCAGGCCCGTGTGCTCTGGACAGGCATGTGCATTCAGGTGACACTGCAGATCCACACTCAGGTAGTAACCCGCAAGAGGACAGCAGCCGTGAGGGGGGTTGCAGACCCCACCTTCTGCGAGAGGCTTTCCTTCAAGCTACCCCCCAAGCACCTGGATGAGGCCTGCCTGAGTCTGGAGGTGCTACAGGCCTCCATAGGAGGGCTCTGTAAGTATCACATGACACAGTGACATCACACACGGAGCCCTCTGTGTAACAATGTGACATCACACTATCATTTCTAAAATACTATAACACATTTCAGACCTGAACCAGCTTATTAATCGTACACCTCCTGTACCCCTGACAGGCTCCGTGGGCCTGGTAGTGATTGGCCCCTTCATGTACGCCCGCGGCAGAGAGCTGGAGCACTGGAGTGAAATGACCAGCAAGCCCCAGGAGCTGGTCAGGAAATGGCATGGTCTTGGCCCTGCCCCCTGGCAGAGACCACACCCCCTGACTGCAGATACCACTCCCAGCCCCACATCAGGCAGCACAGAGAAAGAGATCGAAATGTCAGAGTAATGCCATCCCTCACAGACCAGACATATGGCCCAATATGGCCGCTTGGTCACTGAGAGAAGCTTACAGTTACAAATGACATCGTCAGGTCCTGAGCCCCAGCGTACTCACTTTATTAGATTTTAAAATGCTGTGTGTGGCAGGCTTATGACAGAAATCACAAACTAACTTTTCAACAAGCTGTAAAAGATGTCTTTCTGTACCGTCAGGTGCATGTATCAACCTAACGGCAAGATTAAAATCACTTTCACAAAGATTAACACACAAAAACAGTATGTTTGTTCTTCCAGTCAAGTCCTCCAGGATTAAACTGTATTCAGCAATAAAGTAATTTAAAAATTGTGAATTGAAGTACAGTTGACAATGTAATCGTATATTTTATAGAATTAACAATTAGTATACAAGATTATAAACTGTTAAAACTTTTTAAATAAAATGCAAGCAAAAACTGCCCAGTCAGCTTCTTCCTACTGAGCCTGTCTGGTCATTTTGGTCTTTTTTGAGACATTGTGGTGTCCAGCCCCCCACCACGTGTGAACTCCAGTGGAAATGGTCTGCACCCGATGACCTGCTATCAGACAGCTACCTGGATGTAATGTCCCCTTTCAGTCTGATGTTTGGGGGCCTTTTCAGTGTTTTTCTGGTTTTCGGCTGAAAGGACACCTCTGATGACGTTATTTCTCCACTTGCTGTTGCCGGTAGCTGATTCCAGCCTGAAACTGCAGCATCTCTGAGTGGTGTCCTCTGGCCTCTCCCAGGCCTCTAGGTCACAACAAGGTGTGGAACATTCTGGACCGCAGACTGCTGAACCTGGGAGCGTTCCAGACGCCGCGCTCAATCTCCCTGCCGGACCTGGAGCAGACACCTCTGGGTATGAAGGAAGAGCGTGGGGGGGGGCCCCGACTGGCCTGGGAGCTCCATACTGTGGGCGAGCATCGCTGAAGCCTTTCCACGGCGACTGAGTGGTGACCCGGCAGACACTGGTTTAGCCTCACAACCATCACCATGGACAGCAGGGCATGTGGGCTGCATTGCATACCCCAGTACACACACTCATCACTCCCAAGGCTACCCACCCTGTTCCAGTCCGTCACCAAGCCCCCATCCTCGCCCATACCTGCCAGGCTGCACAGTGCTTGCAGGCAGGCCTGCACCAGCAGGGGGTTCTCTGGGAGTGTCTGCATGGTCTCCACCAGCGAGGGGAGCGCTCCGCCCCGCACCAGCAGCTCCTGCTGGATGTCTGCGAGATCCGGGCAAAATGGCTTCAGCTGGATGGATTTATGCTGAGCTTCAGAAATATAATCATCTTTCTAACCTTAGCAAAGGAACTCAGCACGGTCCTCGGGGAGCCCCAGACGGGCCTCGTTTTTGCAAAAACCAATTTCAACAAAAATGTTGACTGACTGGCAGGGAGCAAAAACAAAGACTGTCTGGGGGGGGTCCCTGAGTATTTAATGCAGATGCCATTTAGCGTAATACCAATTAGCCACACAAGACACACCTTTAAATTCCTGTTTTTTATATTGGCTGATGTATGAAAAACCCTTTTCCTGTAAGACTGACCAGCCGTGCAGTGGCCCTAAGGAAAAGACCAGGGGTACCAGCCGTGCAGTGGCCCTAAGGAACTCACAGTCACCCAGGCAGATCCTGCCCAGGGCCCGGATGACGTGCAGCAGCAGTTCCTGGTCTCCGCATGGCAGCAGTCCCAGCAGAGTAGATGCCAGTCCCGCCTTGATGCAGTGCTCTCTCACAAAGGCTGCAGGGACGTGTAATGCTGCTTTTCAATCGGCGTCCACCAGGGGGAGCTCCCCGACCTGCGCTGACAGCCACAGCTTTCTGCAGTTCAATGTCCCTGCTAGTTATTTAGCACTTGTGGGACTTCAACCTATGTCCTTTTATATTAAAGTCGATGCTTTTAACCAGCTATCTGAATAGCTTGCAGCTTACATTTTACTTAGTAAATGTACTTTAGGGAAGAAGTTCAAATCCAGTCCAGGTACTGAACCCATATGTATCTGGTCATGGTTTCTTCATTGGTTACCCCTCCTAGCCCCTCCCCTTACCATGCCCGCTCAGGTCAGCAACTAGCTCGGCCGCCTGTAGCGTGAGGGGGCCCCTTGTCCTCAGCATCTGTGCCAGCGTGCACAGAATCCCACTTGCTGCGATCCTCTCAGCAGCTCCCTCTGCTGGAAACAAATATAAATGTACAAGCACAAACTCAGCGCTCCAACAGTGACAGACACAGGTTGGGGGTCAGTGAAATGGTATCTGTGTGAAGGTATGCATTATATAAATATGAAAGCCAGAATTATTTAAGAATATAATATTCATAGCTTGGCAAAGACAGCCTATCTGTGAAAGACCTTCAGCTGACCGTGGGGCTGGCAAGAGCGGGGGGGGGGGGGGGCGTAATATGGCTAAAGCTAATCTGACCTGTGGCTAAAATACGGATTAGCGTCTCTCTGTCTTTTCAGGCTGCTGAGCTTCAGGACTCTCCCAGGCCACCTCAGTCAAGACCCGAACAGACGCAGTGTTTTCCGAGACGGCTGCAGTGATACATGGGACTTTACCGGACCCTGTGTGCATGGACCTAGCGGTGAGATACCCTGTCCACTTCCTGTCCTGCAGCTGACGGCCAGGAAATGCCACCCCCACCCTAACCCTAACCCGGCAGGCAAAGGGTGCCCCGACCTGCCATGAGCTCCGTGATTCTCTTATCGGCTGGGGTCTTATGCAGGTAGTTTCCTCACAGTGCTCTGTGCGCGGGCGTGACATGTGCTAGGCTAACTGTTTATATGTAGATCCATGCAATTCCACAACAGACCACGGGGTGGCACTCCACTCACTGCCATCCTGCAGGGTTGTCAGCAGAATATCCAGGTGGGGCGTCAGCTCCTCCACCACCAGCTCGGTGCTGATGCTGATGGCCTCCACCGCCTCAGTGAAAGACCCTGGCAAACATCCCCCATCAGAAGTATTCTCACAGATAGCTAATAACCTGTGTAGCTCACACAACTGGCTAGACAGCATGATCGAAGGCTTTTGCTCAGCTACCCAGTCGGTGGCAGTATAATCAGCGGGTGCTAATGCGTTACGGGAAATGCAGGTGTGACACTGCCTTGAAGCTTAGCTTACAGATGAACTCCCACCTGTGCCCATACAAGAACATACCATCTGATCTTCTCATGGGATCCCCCCACAGAAGCAAACTCACCCATGGCCTTGGCCCCCGTGACCTCCAAAGCCTGAATCCCCTCCTGAGCTCTCTCTGCACTCCCTGTTCTCCTGCTCTCAGGGTCTGGCTAACAGTGTGGGCAGCATGGTCGATGCTCAGCTCCTTTGGAAAAGAACACCCTCCTCAGGGCTTTCGGCCACCTGTCCTCCCTCTGCACGCTCCTCCCACTCCCTCTGTCTCACTCTCTGCCCTACACTCTCTCTCTCTCTCCCTCACACTCTCTCTCTCTCCCTAACCCTACACTGATGTCGTCTTAACTCCAAATCTCGCCACAGCTCCAGACGTTCCTGTCACCCAATCTGAGACCCAGGCTACAGCTGTCCAAATAACCAACATCGCTGGCATTTCTGTTTCCTCCGTAGATCCAGTTTAATCACAAAGAGTTTTCGTTTCATGACAGTAAATTCAGACAATAGGCTGGTACTGATGAGTTCATGGTCCTATGTCCAGAACGAACCCTTGGAGAGGTACAGATTGTGACAGGAGTAAAGAGCATGTACGTCTTAAAACAGCTTTATTCAGCACAGTTTCTCATAGAACTATCCTCCCAGATTACAGCATTGAGGAAAAAACAACACTTCAGTGCATTATTCTCTAACCCCACCTCGCATCACTGGTTAATTTACGAATAAGCATTCTGCTGGCCTCTGAAGTCTGTGATAAGACAGCTGAGTCAACAATGTTTTTAATGTTCTGAAATATCCCTGCTTAAAAATCACATGGTCCTTAACCTAACTAACTGGCCCTGCACTCATGTGAGTTAAACAGTAGATTAAGAGGTTACCCAGAACCACACAGGACCGGGCAGGTTTTTTCACAAACAGAAATATGATTTACAATCAGCATATGATTTTTTTAAGAAACATTACATCCATGGTCAGAAACATATTTAGCTGTAACCCAGTTAGAGCCAGTTTAATCATCATCAGTCTCGTGGGTGTTTCCTGCTGACTATAACATTAGATACCTGAAGATATTTTGCGAGATGAAGGGTTTAAACTAGAGACATTGAGTGTGAGGATTCAAAATAAGCCGGCAGATGCATGTTTTAATGCATGAGGATGCCGCCCACAAAGGCAACACTGCCACCTGAGTGTTGCTAATTGGACACGGACCTGGTCACATCACTGACAGAAACCACAGCGCGTCATTTTGGGGAGTAAAAAAATCACACAGCAGTCTCCAAGCTCCAGCAAAACCAGCCATTAAAAGAACAAACATGACATTACAAAAAGGCAAGTATCTGAATCCAAACAGCTTGGCTAGAAACCACTTGTCATTTAACTTCTGAAAAAACGGCTGAAAAATAAAACGAAAAACATTTTTTTTAAAAAAGTGTCCGTGCTACCAGGAAGGACAAGGAGTTCGTGGTCCAGGGCGCACTGGTTAGGGCACACTCGTTAGGGCGCACTTGCTAGTGCACACTGGTTAGGGCACACTCACTAGGGCGCACTTGCTAGTGCACACTGTTTAGGGCACACTCGTTAGGGCGCACTTGCTAGTGCACACTGGTTAGGGCACACTCACTAGGGCGCACTTGCTAGTGCACACTGTTTAGGGCACACTCGCTAGGGCGCACTTGCTAGTGCACACTGGTTAGGGCACACTTGCTAGGGCGCACTCGCTAGGCCACACCAGCCGTTCCAGGCTCCAGACCACTGGAGATGGTCTCGTAACCTACAGAGACCAGAGTTAAAACACTGCTCTCGATCTCCGGCTGAGCCTCGGGAACCGCCTCCGGCTCTTTGCACCGCTTCCGGTTCCCTGTCTTGGCTTTCGTCTTTTTGTCCCCCTGACTCTCCTCCTTCTTGACCTTGGCACATCTGGTCTTGGCCTTGACGTCGCTCTTGGTCCTGGCTCTTCGCTTCCTCACCCTGGTGTCCCCACCCTGGGTCTCCTTGGGATCCACCTCCCCCGAGAGGAACCGGATCTGCTTGTCGATAACACGGTCAATCATCTCAAAGGCCACATCAATCATGCCGGCCCCAAAGCCGTGAGTCGCGTTGTTAAACGTCCTGCTGTTCACCGGGTCATGGAATGACTTCCTCATTTCCTCAAGATAGTTCCTAAATGAAAAAGAGAGAGAGAACGGTTGATGAAGTCCATTCTGTTTAACTACAGCACGCAAGAACTTCAAGAGGCATGAAAAGCTACTCGATTGGTACCTTGACTGTTTTTACGTCTCGTAAATCTCATACAGAACAAAGAAAATGGCAACACACCTTGTCTCGATGATTTTGGACCAGTGTTGCACCTGATTGGTCTCGGGAAGTAGCTGCTTTGCCACATTGTCATAATCCATGTACTGGGAAGCAAACTCCTTCACATCCTTGCAAAGGGCAGCCGTGTCACCTGGAAATGCAAGGTCACACTCCATCATTACATGAGTAATGCAGAAGACAAGATATGAGAAAATACAATTTGCCCATGAGCATGAATAAAATATCTGTATTCTGGCGACATTTCCCATCATATGAAGCTCTCGATTCTCTGGGCCGAGCTGAAGGGAGCCTACCTTCCGTCAGTTTGGAGAAGGAGCTGGACACGGCGGTTGTGGTGCTGGGCGACAGCCCGAACGAGCCGAGCGCCTCCAGTAGCGCCTTCCTGCTGGCCGGCCCGCGGCTGACGCGGGTGTAGGCCGCCAGCGAGCGCAGCGACATCTTCTCGGGCGCCTCCAGCCGCCTCTTCACCTCCTCGTAGTGGATCTGGTACTTTAGCGCCTTGGAGCTCTTCATGTTGGGGTCCAGAAGCGATGCCACCTGAGCAAAGGGCATCTTCAGGAGGGGGCCAGTCCCGTCGGCGCTCACCACCGTCTGCTCCACAGCCTGCCCATTGGATACCGCCTCCACCTGTGCCTGGCTCACCCCAGCGACGAGCGCTTGGCCCAGCCCTTCCACTGTCGCCTGGCCCAGGGCCACCACTGTCGCCTGGCCCAGTCCCTCACTCTGGGCTTTATGCAGAACTTCCACGATCTCGACCAGTGGCGCCTCCAGGGCCACCTCCACCATCTGCACCTCGTGCAGGCCATCGCTCTCCTTGCCGGGGTCACCCTCCATCCCTCCGTCTTCCTGGTCAGTGATGCTGCTGCTGGTCCAGCTTTTATTCTCTATTCCTCTGAAGACATCTTGACATTTTCTCCCCTTAAGAGTTAGGACTTTGACTTAAAAGCCTCTCTCCGTTTTTAACTGTTGTCGTTCTACATTGTTCAAGAGAAAAAAAAAAGCAAAAACAAACATAAGCAAGTATCTTAACAGCAAAAATAACTGGCTAGCCAATGAGGTTAAGCATTCTTTTGGCCCATCTTGGAGAGGGTAGGGTGTGGCTGGCCCTCACTATTTGCACCATATTTTTATTGCACAGTTACCATTTCACTTCCAGCATTGCACTCTCTGCTTTTTATTGCAATGCGCTTTGTCCTGCATTGTGCTGTTTGCCCCCCCGCAACTGTTTTAATTTCATTGTGTTCCTCCCAACGAACGACAATAACAACTTAAGTCTTGTTCCTCAGTACCCAATGTGCAGCACCTCCCTCATCTTGCTTACCAGCTCTGAATAATTGTCCTAACAGAACTGAAGAAAGTGCCTATTGTTGTTGACTAGGCAGAGTTTCTTTGTGG
>JAOYFF010000042.1:1907928-1923617 GCA_025773925.1 Cryptomyrus ogoouensis
TCACGCACACATACACACACACACTCACACACACACACACACACACACACACACACACTCACACACACACATACACACACACACACACACTCACGCACACATATACACCAATACATACAAACATACATGCATATATTCACATACACACAAATATACACACGTATGCTCACACACAAAGAAATGCACGCACATTTAACCACACATATGTATTATGCACATATACTAACACACTAAAAGTATGACGAGACAAAGCACAGCTGAGATGGCAGCAGTATTTTGAGCTGCATAAATGGACAGTATAGAAAAATAAATGTTAAATTAATTCAAGTGTACTGTAAAAAATATTGGTTACAGTGTGTAGAAACTGTGTAAATATGCCCGTCCCTCTTTAGTTAAACACTCCACCACAAACTCGCTGGTCCTGCCTTCACTGAGCCTTGCTTATGGCCTCAGAATCCAGCAACACCAGCACCATTTGGCCACAAAGGCAGTGGTCCTGACCAGCTTCAGCACACGCTGCCATGCTGCTGGGTGTAGAAGCAGGCCGAACAGGAACCATCTGAGATGGGGGGGCATATCCTCCATCCCCCTTCCCCTGTTACTGCGTTTAATTATGTTAAGTGGAAGTTGTGTCATTTACACCGACTGAATTTGCACACCATTATGGCTCACACCGGGGGAGGCTCATTACCATCAGCATGTCAGTCATCGGGGCTTTAGAGCCTTATTTAGGGGGGCTTCAGCCCCCATAAAAAATAATCAAGGGGCTGAAATCCTAGGATTGCCCCTGGTATCAGTTACTCTTTCAATCCACATATACAGTGACGGAATCTGAACTGGAGCTGCAGCTCCTCCTTTACACAGACAGCATTCAAAGTGGAGTGGCAGCTTCTTTTGTGCACCAATGTGATTCAAACTGGAACTCCTTGTTCACACCAGTGAGACTCAAACCAGAGCAGTGTCTCCACATTTACACCAACAAGAACTGAACTGGAGTGACAGCTCCTCTTTTACACCGATGGGTTTCAAACTGGAGTGCTGGCTCCTCTTTACGCCGATGGTATTTGAACTAGAGCAGAGTCTCTGCATTTCCACCGACAGGTTTTGAACTGGAGTGACAGCTCCTTGTTTACACTGATGGGTTTCGAACTGGAGCTGCAGCTCCTTGTTTAGACTGACAGGGGACAAACCGGAGTGGTAGCTTCTGGTTTATACCAACGGGATTCAAACCACCAACGGGGCCTTAACTGCATTTACAGAGCAGCTGCCTCTTTGTTAAGCTAAATAAGCCACACTCTGGAATTCTAACTGTGCTCCATTTTGTCCTTGTACAATGAGGCCTGGAAGCCACCATCTCTTTAGGGGTTTCATTATTCTCATGGGGCCCAGAATTTCTAAAGTCAGCTGGGTGATTAAGCCACTTTCTATAGGCGCAATTAGCCAGACAGGCAGTGGAGAGTTTGGATCTCTGCTTATTCCGAACAGAAGAGACGCCTGTCAGCCCAGCTGTAAATATAGTCCTGAGCTGCCTCTCTCACCAGCAGCTCCACACGCTGCTCCCTTATCCTGGCCACCAGCGAACCCACCAGCAGATATATCCACTCTCGTGCCTTCCGTGCATCCACACTAGAGTAAATGTCCACGCTGCTTTCGGTAAGAATATCAAACTGGAATCAGAGCCAAAGAGGCAAATGTGGCTGTGAATTTAAAAGCCCTTTTTATGATTTATGTTTAACACCAGAGGCTGATGTTCAGAATAAATGACTAAGAGAAGCAGAAGTAGTAAAGAGACAATGGAGTGAGATGATGGCGTGAGACGGTGGAATGAGATGCGGGAGTGAGATGGTGGGTTGAGACTGGTGTGTGTCGCTGGAGTGAGATGATGGAGTGACATACGGGAGTGAGACGATGGGTTGAGTGACTGGAGTGAAATGATGGAGTGAGACAAAGGAGATCTTACCACTACGCAGAGAATAAGAGACAAATAAAATATCTGACTGAGGTGCGGCCTGTGTCAGACAGTGAAGGAGACTCGCTACACCAGCCTGTGTCAGACAGTGAAGGAGACTCTCTGCACCAGCCTGTGTCAGACAGTGAAGGAGACTCGCTACACCAGCCTGTGTCAGACAGTGAAGGAGACTCGCTGCACCAGCCTGTGTCAGACAGTGAAGGAGACTAGCTGCACCAGCCTGTGTCAGACAGTGAAGGAGACTCGCTGCTCCAACCTGTGTCAGACAGTGAAGGAGACTCGCTACACCAGCCTGTGTCAGACAGTGAAGGAGACTCGCTACACCAGCCTGTGTCAGACAGTGAAGGAGACTCGCTGCACCAGCCTGTGTCAGACAGTGAAGGAGACTCGCTGCTCCAGCCTGTGTCAGACAGTGAAGGAGACTCACTGCACCAGCCTGTTTTTTACATGTACATATTGGTACTTTCTTTTCTATATATGGACTATTTAAAATATTAAAAATATTGCAGCAATGCACATGTATGATAGATCATTGTCTTGACACATGCATTTAAATACCTTTATTTAACACATTTTTAGCATTGATGTGAACACTTGACACTTACTTAATGTTTGTGTTATGGTGACTAATATACAGACATGGACAAATTTGTTAGTACCCTTACAGTGATTCAATTAAATGCAGTTGTCTAATGTAGACCTGCATACCTTTAGTATGTGACAGAGTAAACCAATACAACTGTGAAAAGAAATTATTTGTTGTTTATTTTATAAGACATGGACAGATTTGTTGGTGCCCCTAAAGAGACTATTTATCCTTGCATTATAGTCATGTTTCAAACTAAGTGTTTAACCTTAATTAGTATCACAGGTGCCCTCATGCTTTTCATCAGCCATTCAGTCTATTTAAAGGGAAAGAACATGTTGCTGTGTTGTTTGGTATCATTGTGTGCACCACACTGAACATGGACCAGAGAAAGAGAAGGAGAGAGCTGTCTGAGGAGCTCAGGAAGGAGATTATAGATAACAGTGTTGAAGGGAAAGGCTATAGGAGCAACTCCAAGCAGCTTCATGTTCCTGTGACCACAGTTGGCGATGTCATTTAAAAGTATAAGGATCATGCGACTGTAGCCAACCTCCCAGGACCTGGACGCAAGAGGAAATGTAACCCCAGGTTGGTGAGAAGGAGAGTGCGGATGGTAGATAAAGAACCAAGGAGACCATCCAGAACCATCCAAGCTGTGTCTGTCGCAGGTCATGGGTCCTCCAACAGGATGGTGACCCAAAACTTACAGCTAAAAGCTCTCAAGAATGGCTGAGAAAAATATTGGCCTATCCTTAAATAGTCCTCCATGAGCTCATATCTTAATTCTATTGAACATCAATGGAAAGATCTGAAAATTGCAGTGTGGAGACGCCATCCTCCAAACCGGAGGCAGCTTGAGCAGTTTGCTCAGGAAGAGTGGGCCAGACTACCTGCTGGCAAATGCAGACGTCTCACTGTGAAGTACAGAGATCGCTTGTTGGCAGTGATTGCTGCAAAAGGTGGTGCCACAAAATATTAAACTAAGGGTACCATCTTTTTTTGTCTGCCATTTTCATTTGTTTATATAAAATATTCAACTGAATCAATCAAAAGCAAAGTCAGATTTGTGTTAAATTTGGAATAAATAATAAGGGACGTCATTAAACTTTTGTCAGTTTCAAGTTAATTCAGAGATTTTTGTTTTTTGTGGAAGGGAATCTACAAATTTGTCCACGTCTGTATGTCGTTATATAACTATAGATATCATTTCTGCTATATGAAGAGTATCTTTGTGCATAGCAAAAATTCTGATGCAATCTTGGCTCCACATTTAGCAAGTGAATAAAGCCTGACTGTAGCAGTGGGGCGGCCAGTCTTATTCGCAAAGGGCTGCTGTGTGTGCAGGTTTTTGGGGTAACGGTGATGTCATCTGGTCAAACCCAGGCGTGAGGACTCTTTAGCCAAATCATTCTCTAATTCTCTCATTAGTCCCTAGTTAGGCCCTTTCTGGATAAGATTGGCCAACCTTGCTGCAGAGGTTCACTGTAAGATCCACAATAAAATATTGCACAGAAATGTTGCATGTGTCAAATGGCTCCCCCTTCTGGTCCTACCTGGTCGCTGCAGAAGTGGGTCAACTCAGTGAAGCTGGGCTCCAGTTCAGTCCATGTGTGAATGTTTTTGCTGCAGGTCTTTAGATGAGAGGACAATGGGGCCTGATCTCCTCAAATCCAGTGTGAAAGCACATCATCCTATCTGTGTGTGCGCATGCACGTAGAAAGAGAGAGAGAGAGGATGGGGTGTGTGGAAATCACTCCCATCTCACTCCTGTGGGCTGCACACTCGGCGTGTGTCTCTGGATGTGTGTCGAGCTCCTGGGGGGTCTCGCTCATTAAAGCCATACCCACTGTGTCCTGACAGTGCCATCCAGTGTTCTTGTTTCAGTCTAATCCTCAATTTTACGGATTCTTTTCCAATTACGGATTATTTCCCACAACTGAGAGGACTTAATTTCTCAGATTTCCCGCAGTACCTCCCTCGGGGGAGGGGGGAGCTTTAGGGAGACGAGCCCGGCCTGTGTGGGAGCCTGTGCGGGAGCCTGTGTGAACCGCGTGTCCGTCTGTCTGTGTGTCTGTGTTCCGCCCCCAGCCCCGCTTTCCTGCTCCGAGGGCTTCACTGAGCTCGGCTACTACAACGGCTCGGTGTCGCAGACGGACTCCGGGCTGCCCTGCCTGCGCTGGACCGAGTTCCCTGACTACGTGCAGCAGTACCCGGGCCGGGGGCTGGGCGACCACAGCTACTGCCGGAACCCGGACCGCGAGTCCAACCCCTGGTGCTTTTTCCGGCAGAGCTCGGGCGCCGTCGGCTGGGCTTACTGTGACTGCCACCAGGGTCAGGGCCCGACGGCTGATTGCTCGCCTCCCACCCCCACCGCATGGCCCCCCGTTCGCCTGCCTGCTGCCATCCACCCCATGTGTGACTGAGCGCCATCTTGTGTTCATTTCTGTACTGCATTTCACAGTAAGTCAGTCTCTCTGGGTGCTGTTCTCTGCTGCTGTGATCCCAGACTCTGTTGGCTTCTGCCAGAAGGTGCACGTTGTTTCATTGCTACGCGGCTAAAACCCCCCAGGCTGCAGTTCATCATGGGAATGGCTGTCTGACTGGGTTTCCACCTACCGACGGCTTTCCCGCTGTGACCTTTGAACCAGGCCGTCTCTCCTTATTTCAGGTGCAGCCCGGCTGGTAGGCAGCTCCTCCCCCAGGAGTGGGCGTCTGGAGGTGTACCTGAATGGCCAGTGGGGGGCCGTGTGCGACACCCACCTGACGGACCGTGACGCCAGTGTCATCTGCAGCCAGCTGGGCTTGGGGTGAGAAAAACCGTGTTTTACGTTATATTTTTAAGGGGGAGGGACCTGATTCATACAGTGTGAGTGTCACCCAGTGTCCCCACAATGTAGTAAAACCTGAATTTTATAAAACTCTGTCCCTGCAGTCAAAAAATGAAAAATGCCAAAATATTTTGTTTGGTTACTTATGGTTAAGGTTAGGGCAGGGTAGGGGTTAAAGCTGTCATGTGTGTGTGTCTGTGTGTGTCAGCCTGGTGTGTCTGTGTGTATCAGGCCGGTGTGTGTCTGTGTGTGTCAGGCTGGTGTGTGTCTGTGTGTGTCAGGCTGGTGTGTGTCTGTTTGTGTCAGGCTGGTGTGTGTCTGTGTGTGTCAGGCTGGTGTGTGTCTGTGTGTGTCAGGCTGGTGTGTGTCTGTATGTGTGTCGATGGAGCCCCAGTGCTGACAGTTGGCAGCAGGGCTGTGCTCGCACAGTAAGTACGCTCTCCCTCCGTCTGTCTGCGCAGAGATATCGGCACGGCGCTCCAGCACTCCTATTTCGGGCCTGGCACTGGTCTCTTCCACTATGAGCGACTGGGCTGCCGTGGTAACGAGAACTCTCTGCTGGAGTGCCGGAGCAGGAAGTTTGTCACGGGAGACTGTAACCATGGGAACGAGGCCAGCGTGGTGTGCGCCCCGCCTGAAGGTGAGAACGGGTGGAGCGGCATTGTGACTGCAGGCACCCAAATTAACCGGCTTCTATAGTTCAGCTGCATGCCTGAATGAAACTGAAAGAGGTCACGCGGTGAAGTGCAAAGGTTACACGATGGGGTGCGGAGGTCACGCCTAAGATGTGGAAGTCATGTAGTGAGGTGTGGAGGTCACATGGTGAGATGTGGAGGTCACATGGTGAGGTGTGGAGGTCACATGGTGAGGTGTGGAGGTCACATGGTGAGGTGCAGAGGTTAGTGGCAGTCACAGCAATCACGGGGGATAGGAATCAGAGAATAGGAGATGGGACACACGGAATGGGACTCGGGGAATGGGACTCGGAGAATGGGATACGGAGAATGGGACTCGGGGAATGGGACTCGGGGAATGGGACTCGGGGAATGGGACTCGGGGAATGGGATACGGAGAATGGGACTCGGGGAATGGGATACGGAGAATGGGACTCGGGGAATGGGACTCGGGGAATGGGATACGGAGAATGGGACTCGGGGAATGGGACTCGGGGAATGGGATAGGGAAAATGGCACTTGGGGAATGGGATTCTAGGAATGGGACTTGGGGAATGTGATACCTTCTGCTGTGCTGACCCTCTGTGTCCAGAGATTGGGCATCATTTAATGTGCAGTTGGAAGTGTCTTTGGATGGATGGAACAGCCTGTGTGAGAGCCGGAAGTCGGCCTTCCAGAGACCCCAGGCTGGGATGAGCTGGCCTGCCTCAGACCATTTACACTGTCAGTTATGTTACATGAAGTGGTACATTAATTATTTAATACTCATGCCAAAATTCTAATTCTAATGAATTAGTCCAACATTAAAAAATCATTTTAGTCCAAAATTTAACGAGGCAGCTAAATAAATGACTCTTATGAGATATTAGTCGGACGTAGTCAATCTGTTTCTTTTTTGATGTTCGTCAGGCTAAACTGCGGGTGTGGTTTCATTTTACCGCAGGTAACGGCGCCCCCCTGAGGCTGGTGGGAGGTCTGGAGGAGTTTGAGGGCCGCGTGGAGGTATACTACAATGGCAGGTGGGGCACGGTCTGCGATGACAAGTGGGACGACGTCGACGCGGAGGTGGTGTGCAGGCAGCTGGGGTTGGGGTAAGTGGAGAGTGCGGCACTTCCGGACCGCCTGTGGCTCGCCAGCCACTCCTCCCCAGCACAGGACCACCCAGTACTGCAGTCATACAGGTCTCCAGAGGGCACTGTGTGTGTGCCTGTACAGAAATAGGTGTGCTGTGTAGATATTTCTGTGTACTGTATATTATTTATGAAAGGAAGCCTAACATAGACTTGAGCCGGTGCAGTGTGTAGATTGCGTGGCTAGGGGGCGCTATGACGTTTATGGTCATGTGTTTGTCTCTGCGTGTGACCCAGGGGCATCCCGAAGGCCTGGTCCTGGGCCCACTTTGGCCAGGGTTCGGGCCCCATCATGCTGGATGCGGTACAGTGCTCCGGGAACGAGCTTTCCCTGGATGAGTGTGCCCATGGCGGCTGGGAGCAGCACAACTGCGACCACATGGAGGACGCCGGGGTGTCCTGCAGCCCCTACACCGGTGAGCAGAGCTGTTCTGGGTTATAAAGCAGGAGCAGGGGCAGACTCCAGCTTGTGGCCCCCGAAGATGTCTCAAAAACGAAATAGCTAGTCAGTAGAGTCAGAAGGACATCACAGCTAGCTAACTGGTTATGTGTTAATTTTATATTTAGTGAAATGACTGTTTCTGGCCAACAGGGGGCCACAGATGCAAATGTGTGGGAGTGAGTGATGATAATCACCATCGCGGGTCAGCATAACACACTCACACACACACACACACACGTACCTGTATCTTTGTTGGGATTCTCCATTCATTTTTGTGGCCTTAACTGTAAATAACCAAACAGTTACAGATTTTTATAAAATTGAGTTTCTCCCTGTGGGACCAAAGAATGGTCCCTACTATGTCAAAATAACAGGTTTATATCACATTGGGGCGTTATGGGAAGGCAGTCCAGCACCACACACACCTCCGGTAATGGGTGTCACTGCGCTCTCTCCCTGGGTGTCACTGCGCTCTCTCCCTGGGTGTCACTGCGCTCTCTCGCTCACTCGCCCTCTGTGGTGCTGCCCGGCCCGCAGATGGGGTGGTGCGGCTGGTGGGGGCCGACAGCCCCTGGGAGGGCCGTCTTGAGGTGTTCCACGCCGGCGACTGGGGCACCGTCTGCAGCCGCAACTGGACCCGCCTCCAGGCCCAGGTCGTGTGCCGGCAGCTGGGCTTCAGGTGAGACGCTGGCGACCTTTGACCTCTCACCCGTCAGCTCAACAGCCTCTGCAGATACGAGGCCTCCTGTGAGGCAGATCTTAATGATGCTGCTTAGTCTGCAGATCTCAAAACGTAAGACGCTGGCATCCCGTCCGGGGTGGAGCCATGATACTGACCAGGATAAGCCCTAAGTGGATGGATGGATGGATGGATGAATGCATGGATGGGTGGATGGATGGATTTCTGACAACCAATGCCTGAGTGCCTGTACTACTGAAGATGTTATTATATAGATGGGAAGGTTAGCTTATGTTCTCCTGCGACTATTAAAGGTCCCACGGCATTAGCTATTAAACTCATTTGCCTGGGAGATATTTCGCCATGTAAGCATAGCATTGTATGCTAATTGGCTTGTATTATTCCAAAACACCCGGAGAAGCTGTAACTTGCTGGCAGACATGGCCCAGGAGGGCATTACACACAAAGCCGCCCCACCAAAACAAAGTAAACAGCTTAGGAGTCCCACGCCAGAAAGGGCTGCATCACAGCAATCCAATTATATTTATTACTGCCAAATTTCAAAGGGCTTCATTAGGATTTCTGTCATTCTAAATGCCTCGGCTTTAGTATCCACTAGGTTGGGGGTTATAACCCGCCTCACAAGTGTCTTCAATCACTCCCTACATGTTTGATCCTTAACACCAGACCATGTGATTCCAATCTAATTGGTTGAAATATATATATTCTGGTGAGAGAGCTCTTTTTAGATTATTTTTATTCATTTTAAGTTGATTCACTTCTTGAAGTTAATGAAAGGTCATGTACTATCCTCTTTTAATTGACATGCATTTGTAAAAAAAAAAAAAAAGTAAATGTACTTTTTATGGATAATCTGAATCTTTTCGTTATTCTGTTGTTGTAATACCGCTGTGCTCCTCTAGAGGGCGAGCTGAGGTGGCCTCAGATGGCACATTCGGCGAGGGTGCGGGCCTGATCCTGCTGGACGGTGTGCGCTGCATGGGCACCGAGCTCTCCCTGTTGGACTGCGAGCACGGTGTGTGGGGCCGGCATGACTGCGAGCACGCCCAAGACGTGGGGGTGCACTGTGAAGACGGAGCAGAGACCAATCATATCCCGGCCGGCCCACCAGTCTCAGGTATGTGGCGTGTGGCAGTGAGTGACTACCTGGGGGGGTGGGGGGGCTGTGCTGCTGAGGTCTGGCACTGGATGGAAGGTTTGGCCTGGTGCTCCGATCCGGCCATGGAAGCGTGACGCGCGGCAGGTGTTCCAGAAAGTTCCTTAGAGAACACTGAATCAGCTAAGGTGGGTCTCATTTGTCACAGGCCCTCCGATCCGCCTGGTAGGCGGAAGGAGCCGGAAGGAGGGTCGTGTGGAGGTACTGGTGGACGGTCAGTGGGGCGTTGTGTGTGAAGACGGCTGGAGCGATCGCACCGCGCAGGTCGTCTGCCGGCAGCTGGGGTTCGGGTGAGTGTGACCCTACAAGCCCATGAGTTCACCTCATGGTCCAGGGGAGGGCGCTAAAGATGCGGGAACCAGGGGGTAACCAGATCATTATTCTTGGGTTAGATAGCAAACTCCAGCTTTCAGTGTAATGTTCATATATTACTGTATATGTAATTTGCTGTGTTGTGTTTATAGTAGTGGTGCACCAATGTGAAAATTTTGACTGATACTGATAATCGATATATTTTTTCTACAGATAAAACCAGAAAAGAGGCTAAACTCTGAGCACCACAAATCTGTAGATTGAAATTGATGTTGGTGACATTACTTCTTAAGATTCTGTGAATGTGTGTAGTGATCACATCATATAATGCAGGCAATAAGGCTTTAGCGAAGTAACGCAGATTTGGGAGACTGTAGCAAGGGTCTAGAGGGTGACTGAACAGAATCCCTTATCCTCCATTACGGAAAATGGCTGTTTGTCTAATGCAATCATTTCCATTATTCTAGTAGTTATCTCTATCATTGGTGCTGTTAACTTTGAGTATTGCCTATAGTCTAAATCAGGTTTCCCCAATTCTGGTCCGGGAGGGTCGGTCCGCGACACAGTTTGCAGATTTCCCTACTCAAACACACCTACTACACCTGGTTATTGGCTGGTGAGCTGAATAAGGTGTGTCTGAGCAGGGAAACCTGCAAACTGTGCTGTGGACTGGCCCTCCAGGACTGGGAATGGGGAACCCTGGTCTAAATATTGGACAGCAATATTGACTGAGATTAACACATAGTAGCAATGCAGATGTCTTGATTTTTAAGGAGCTGATATGTCAGTCAATGTGTCGTGTTTTTTTAATTTATTACATAGTTGACCTTTCATGGGACATGATGCTGCATGGAGTTCAGTCGGGGGGGGGGGGGGATCGTAGGTCAGTTTGGGTTGAGGATCCACACCAGACACTCGCACTGATTTGTAGATGTGACATGACCACCCCTAAGGAGCTGCCTGGTTTGATGCAGTAGATGCGGGATTATCAATTTTTTATATGCGTGGTGAATTTTTCAAGCTTGAAATGGGATTGAAATGGGGTTTGTTGTCAAGCTGGGTGGGGGATGAGTGGGTATGCTGGGTTGCTGCTGTTGCTATGGAGACGGAGGAATTTGAGATGAAAGAAAAACATTAGAAGGAAGAACTGCATTTTTTGCTTAGGCTGAGAAGTGGGATAGGTGAGTATTAGCTGTAGGTGAGTATTAGCTGGTAGGTGAGTATTAGCTGGTAGGTGAGTACTAGCTGATAGGTGGGTATTGGCTGATAGGTGGGTATTGGCTGGTAGGTGAGTATTAGCTGGTAGGTGAGTATTGGCTGGTAGGTGAATATTGGCTGGTAGGTGAGTATTAGCTGTAGGTGAGTACTAGCTGGTAGGTGAGTGCTAGCTGATAGGTGAGTACTAGCTGATTGGTGAGTATTAGCTGGTAGGTGAGTACTAGCTGATAGGTGGGTATTGGCTGATAGGTGAGTATTAGCTGGTAGGTGAGTATTAGCTGATAGGTGAGTACTAGCTGATTGGTGAGTATTAGCTGGTAGGTGAGTACTAGCTGATAGGTGGGTATTGACTGATAGGTGGGTATTGGCTGGTAGGTGAGTATTGGCTGGTAGGTGAGTATTAGCTGGTAGGTGAGTATTAGCTGGTAGGTGAGTATTAGCTGGTAGGTGAGTATTAGCTGGTATCGTGGCTGAAGGGGCTCCTCTGGGGTTTGGATGCTGCTGCTCTCTAGCTGTGAAGGCAGTAGCTGTTACTACAGCTTGCCCCTGCTGCTCTCTCACTGCAGCGGCGTCTCCAAGGCCCGCCCTGGGGAGTACTTCAGAGAGGAGAGCAGGGCTGTGCGCTGGGGCCGCGTGCGCTGCTCGGGGCGAGAGGCTGCGCTGGGGGACTGCCCCGTCAGAGGGCACGGTGTCCTCGACTGCAAGAGCGGCGGCCCAGGTGTGACCTGCGATCACACACCGGGGGCGGACAACGACGGTGTTGAGGAGGGCCGACAGTCATGTGGCATGAGGCCTCAGGTCCTACACCGTGGGAAGAGGACCGAGGCAGAGGAGGAATCCCTGGAGTCACTGAGGTAGAAAACACAGCCAAACTCCATTTAACACACACATTGCTGCGGCGTGGACGTAATTCCCGGTATCTCCTGCCTTCCTGCAGCGAGTCGTGGCCCTGGCAGGTCTCCCTCTGGCCGGTGTCCCAGCCCACAGGGGGCCACCCGCTCTGCATCGCCACTCTCATAGATCCCTGCTGGGCTCTGACTGCAGCGCACTGTTTCAAGAGGTGGGTGACACCTGCTGGTCAGAAGCAGTACTGCAGCTGTATCCTGGTCGCTGACAATAATTGCGTAGAAAATATTATAAGGCATGTTTTTCAAATGTACCTTGAGTTTTTAAAAAGTTATGGGACATCTCACTGGTTCCTGGGTACAAGTGGTATTTTTAGGCTTTAAGGGAGGAATGGATGACCAATCATAACTGGCACAAAAGACATTAATTAAATCAAATGTGTTCTAATAGATTATTTGTTTCTTAAAATAAATATTTTATGTATGCCCTGTGTCATGACTCTGGTGGGACAGTGTGTATATACCCCTGGCCCCCGTTGTCATGGTGATTCCCTACAGCTTGGTGCCTGATGCTCGCTAACCTGGCTAGTGTTGCTGCCACCTGGGCAGGTTTGGCAGGGATCCCTCCAGCTACGTGGTGCAGCTGGGTGGCCTCGGTCCCAGGGCCCGCAGCCTGACCCCTGAGCGCATCATCATCCACGAAAAGTACCGGAGCGCCCCCGCACAGGGCTGGGAGTATGACATCGCCCTCCTGAAGCTGCCGGGGGCGGAGGGCAGATGCGTGACGTTCGACCTGCGCAGGAACGCGGCCTGCCTCCCCGCCACCGGGATGGTGGCCAGGCACCAGCGGCCGGACGTCTGCATCATCACGGGCCGGCCTGCCTCAGGTCTGCCTTCCAGTCTCTCCCTTTTCCAGGCCAGTGCGCATATCCAACACTCCTCCATTCCTCTTCCATCCCACACTTCCCTCTCCGTCTTTTCTCTCCACCGCTCATTGTTTCTCTCTTCTGTTTTTCACTCTTTCCTCATCCCCTGTTCCTCTCTCACCCCTTTCTCCAGTGACCTCCCTCAGTCTCTCGCATGTCGAACTTTTTTTTAATTCACACAATAAATGCCCAATATTAATGTTACAAAAGTGTTTATAACAATGAGCATGATGGTTAGAAGAGAAGCTGTTAAGCATTCTAAACAGAGATTGTACTGCTAAATATTCATTCCCTTGTTATGTTATATATTCATTCCCTGTGCCTGCAGGGGGCGCCGTAATTGGCAGTGTTGTCGCTGTTTATCTTTTCTCCCTTGTGGCCTTTTGACCCCTCCATGGCTCCCAGTCCCTGAGTATTTTTGCTGCTCCGATTAAGCGGATGCATCAGTCCAGTTCCTCTCTGTCTTCTTCTCCTTCCGTCAGACTCGGGACGCCCCGGCAGTGCCCTCCAGTCTTGGGCACCGCTCCTGCCAGCGTGGAAGTGCAAGGATCGCTATGGCGACCGTTACTCCAGCCGCATGCTATGTGTGGGCAGCCTGCCAGCCGGCCGGCGGGCGGAGGGTTGCCACGCCGACGACGGCGGGCCCCTGGTATGCCACGGCGAAGGCGGCCGCTGGATTCTCACAGGGGTCGTCTCTTGGGGCCGCGGCTGCGCCGATCCAGTCTTTCCGGGGGTGTACACACCTGTAGCCCGCTTCCTGCACTGGATCGAGCAGGTCACAGGCCACCCTGCAGAGATCTGAGTGTGGCAGGTGCTGGGTCATGTGACTCTGTGGGACTCTGTGATTGGGCAGAGGGCTGTAGGGAGGGGCTTGCGGGGCTGCTCTTAGCGTTTGCTCTCAGGCTTGGCCGCCTGGTCTCTACTGACCCGGCCAGACAATCTCTATCTCGCTAATTCCATCCCATCGCAGGACAAATCAATTCGGCCGCAAAAACAGCCTGTAATATTAGTATTGATGTTGAGAAATAAGCATGATTAGGCCTACATGTCCCCAGGAGCAGAAGGTCACACAGCAGGTGTACGTAACATGACACAGTGTCAATGAACTTGTCAGCCAAATGATCTTTGCTTGGTTATAACACAGATAAAATAGTTTGCACTTGCTAACACAGGTCGGCATTTACGAAAACAGCAGAATGAAATGTCTGCCTCTATACATGAATTTGCCATCTGCCAGTTGAGATCTGATGCTTTGATGGCTGCAGCAGATACTTTAATGGTGCCCCCCCCCAGGCGTCCCCAACTGAGGGCAGGCGGTACTGATCCGTGGCCGTCCCTGTGCAGGAAAAGCCAGTAACTGGTTTGGCGCGCTTGTAGAAACCTCTTCTCGTGTCTTGTGCATGTGTTTTACGACGTTTCTGCTTCGCCCCGGTTTCTCCCCGGTTGTGGGCGCCCCCCCTCCACGCCGTCTGCTTTTCAGGCACCTGGGAACTCACTGAAGCCTGAGATCGATAACGTCTGACGCCCGCTCCTTTAGATTATTCACTCAGGCCTACACGCGGAACATTCCGGTTTATTTTTGGGGAAGGTCCAAAATCAATAGTGGAGTCAATTGTGAATCAACATAAAGACGCAGAGTCTATAATATGGGCTGCGAAGATGGCGCCGGGGCGGAATCCTCGCCCCAAACCCCCTTCAGTACTTCTGACCTCTAACTAGGCAGCTGACATTACAATGTTCTAACCTTTCCCCCAACGGAGGACACGCCTCCACATGGCCGGTCATGTGACACACACTCACGGCCAATGGCTAGAGCTGATCTTTTGAGACCTTCACTGCCCTTCCAATGACCAGCTTGAGGGGAGTGCAGACCCCACCTCTCGGAGAAGGCAGACCACCTGGCGACAGCTCCGAGACACGCGTTCCTGCTTAGTAAATGACGAGCCCCCCTGTCACCGAGAGACGCGTCCCTGTGGGTCCTGGGCGTCGTGCATCAGCGAGGGGGTCCTGCTCGTGCTACAGAATTAGCCAAAAAAAAGCAGCAATGGCCTGTGAGGGTTCAGTCTGCTTTTTTCTCGTCTAAAGCCATTTACTCGTCTGATTTTTAATAAAAATAAAACCTTTGCTTGCACAAAAGTGTATTATAGATAACCCACCCGAATTAGCCATCCGTTTATTCAATTCAAATAGAGCTACAGTTGAGCTACATCATTTCTTAAATCTAGATGGTACTTTATGTAAAACCATCAGTGTGTACTAATTTTCAAATAGTTTTGTAACTGATTTCCATTTTTAATTAACTCGCATTTTCATAGTTCATATTAATGTTATGTGAAAAGTGATTCGTGCTTCACAACCAAACCGATAATATCGTTAGAATGTAAAGGCAGTTTTATTGTTTTTTTCTACTTTCCTAGAATAATTAACACATACAATGTGAACCCCCAGCAGGTGGCAGTATAATCTTTGTGTTTGACGGGAAATTTACTGTCTAATTTAAAGTTTGTGCATTATATTGTATCATCATCCCAACAAAAGGTTTTAAAATAGTACAATGTTCATGCTTATTTTGTTGCCTGAGCATAAAGAGTGTAATCTATACTACAGACTATAATTACAAATGGTAGACGATAGGACAGCAGTGTTTCTTAAATGATTTTGTTTATACACTTTCCAGGTGTTGTGTCTTCTTACTCTCCCATTTCTATTTAATGTTATATAATTTTGTGATATGTGTCTCTCTGTCTGATTAGAGGGTGGGTGTTTGGGGAGGGGCTTGTATTTATTTATGAATTACTACTTACTGGTGTAAAAGTAATCACCTGTTGTTGTGTTTCTGGGGACGAGTGACATCTTATATACCAGGAGTCGTGGGCGGGGGGGGGGGGGGGGGGGGGGGGGGG
>JAOYFF010000042.1:1971467-1982006 GCA_025773925.1 Cryptomyrus ogoouensis
GGGCCACCATGCCGGCCCCTCTCAGGGCGGGAGGAAGGCGAGGGCCACCATGCCGGCCCCTCCCAGGGCGGGAGGAAGGCGAGGGCCACCATGCCGGCCCCTCTCAGGGCGGGAGGAAGGCGAGGGCCACCATGCCAGCTCCTGGCACCAGACTGAGGTCAGCCAGCTACAGACGGATGTCAGCATGGGGCAAACGCAGCTCGGGCCAGGAGAGCGGCCGAAGAACTCTTGAAAAACGCTGTTTTTATTTATTTATTATTTATTTACCATCTTCTCCAAAGAAGAGTACAAGATGAAAACAAGATGTCATCGCAAATTATGAAATATGAGCCGCTCAGTTACGTTGCCCGTAATGAGCAAACGACATTCCCTAGATATCTGTAACTCGAGATGGATTCGTAGGCATGTTTAACAAAAGATGCTTAAGCAAGCAAAAAAACAACACACACACACACACACACACATCCAAGGATCATGTCTGCAAAAACACTAAATGCCTGGCCTCAGCTTGATTAATTCCAGTGCCAAACAGCTTACAAACACAATAACTTCTCCCCTTCCTGTTCTGAGAGATTTCTGTTCCATGCAGAGAGAATGCGGCCCTGGACAAACGAGAGGTACCCCTACAATCAGACGGCGGCCTGCGCATACGTCCCGCTCCCTGACCCGTACGTGCCTCTCCCTGATGCCCAAAGGAAGGAAACAAAGAAGCCAAACCCAGCTTTGATAAGAAGAGTCCGAGTTCAACATCCCAGAAAGAAAATTAATCTGTACACCAAATAGCTCTGCGAAAAAACCACAACATTAATGTAATTTGCTACAGATAATTCATACTGAGACCCAATATGGATTCATATTGTCTCAGTCATACACTTACAATTTTAATAAACAGTCAAATGAAAGGGTCCTGACCCGCTCGTCTGTCACACATTAGGCACCAAAATTCAGGGTTGCCAAGAAACTAACAACATACACAAGACTAAAATTCAAATAAATTGTCAGTTGTTTTGTTTAATAGGACTGCCTGTTTTCGTTTGCCATTCTCTCAGCTGTAAACCCCCCCCCCTCATGTGTCCAGACAGCCCCACCCCCCATTCCTGACCCCGGGGACAGACTCGTCAATCGCACAGCTCAGTCTGCCCGGCTGCGGACCCGGCCTCTCCGGATAGGTGGTGCCAGGTAACAGCATTTCCCGCACCTTCCAGTCCCCTGGCACTGTGCTGAAGGAGGGCTGAGGAGCGATGACAAGGCATTTTGGGGCGGCGAGTGCCAGTGCTGCAGGACTGGCCCCCACACACGAACACCCCCACCCAACACCCCGGGTGAGTCTTGTGATACCAGCCCAATGAAGAGCTGCAGCAAACAAAGGAGTCTTTTCTGTTTGCAGTAACACCCTGAAAGGAAGCCACCCTCCCCCCCGTCGCCTCCTCAACCTCACCCACTCTCCATAGCCAGCCTGTGTTCCGCTGTGAGGTCCTGCATTACAGAGATACAAAAACTAATTGCAGGAAGGCAGAGAGCTGAACACAGCCCAGCAGGGGGCGCTGCCACCTACCACAGATGCCGCAGGCACCGCAGACCAGGCCGGCTGCGGCGTGAACGTACGCACGCGTGGAGTACGGACCGAGATAGCAGGCACCGCAGACCAGGCCGGCTGCGGCGTGAACGTACGCACGCGTGGAGTACGGACCGAGATAGCAGGCACCGCAGACCAGGCCAGCTGCTGTGAGAAGAGTCCCCGGTGTGAATATTTAATAAGGAGCGTCCTGCATAATGAATCCCAGCGCTGACAGGGAAAAAAGGCGAAGCGGCGCCCAGTGGGGAGTCCGGGAATCCCTCCAACTTCACAACTTCGAGTAGCGCGGCACAGAAGTGAAGAAGAATCCCACTTTATGATGCTTTTGAAAGACTCCGGCGAATCGGGGGGGCGATGATTTCGTGTTACAAACGTATGAAAGAGCCTGTTAATATTATCATGTGGACTATCTACCTGCTCTGTGCGCCGGTTCTAAAACGGCCAGATGTGTAATTACCTGACCTCCCCGGACGGCATGACAGGAATCCCCATCTGGAATATTAAGCTGCAGTCTTTGTCACGGGTCCATTTCTGTACCACCTGCTTCCCCATCGATCCCATCCTGCAGTCGATACTGGGATGGATTTACCATTAAAATTGCGTCTTTCCACTGCATGGGAATATCGTGCCACGGCATCACCTGTGAACTACAGATCTGGGGGGGTCACTGCACCCCATTTATAACAGTAAATCCCCACCCAAAAAAAACCAGTGAACGTAAATGCAAAGGAAGCATGGTGCAGGCCGGAAGGCGGACTCGTGGGGGGGGCAGGCTGGCAAGCAGGCACAGGTTCAGTCTGGCTTAAGCACGTTTTCTCATTACAGCACGTTCCCGGGGACCCCAGACCACAGTGAAGTGTGCAGTGCTTGGTCACAGTTACGGGTTCACTGGGGCTCACCTTCTGCTAAAATACAAGGCAGCTTGGTGTGCTGTGTCAGCCCCCACGGCGAATACGAGCCCCAGTGTGTAAAAGCGCTCGCCCCGAAGCAGGTCAGAGGGTTCCACGTGCAGCTCTATCATTGCAGAGCGATAATTCCGCAACTTAGCAAACACACAGTAAATGGTGGCCGATGCAATGATAATTTTTTGCGACCAGTTGCGATCGTATCCACGATAAGCGTTTCAGAGTTATCACTAGAATGCCAATATAGCACTACTTACACAATTGTTAAAATGATGGAACAAACCGGTAAGCGACTGTCACGCACTGCCTGCACACTCGGAGACCGCAACAGCGCGGGATCAAACACAGACCGATACAAACGAAGCAACTTCAGCATACATAACTAACACCTCAGTGCTGTTTGTATACATTATATTATATATACATATATAATCTCGTATGTATCTGCATACATGAGTGACGCAAGTTAGAATTCCTATGATCTGATGAGCATAATCTCAAATCCTGCGTACACTGGTGTTGCCGCCTTCTGCTGCCCAGCAGGTTTCAAGAACTAAATAAATAAACAGCTGAAGATCCTTCAGCCCCCCCACATCGCCTAACTTGGCTGGTGACCAGTGACACCCTGCAGAGCTTGCGGAGGAACCCCACCAGATGCACGTCCGGCCTGCCCTCACACAGAGCCCGGCGGTCACCAGCAGGCAGCCGGAGAGCAGTGTTTACCTAATGCTCCCGGAGCCGGCATGAAGATGTTTACACGTGCCTGTTTACCTTAGGCGGGCTCAACGGGGCGACTCCACCAGTGCAACAGCTTCTAAGTAAAACATCTTCTCTCGCCTACGCTGCCGAACTGCGACTAGCAATAAACAAGACGAAGGGCAGCTCAATATTTATTTGTATGCCTGAAGCGTTTCTGGAAGATTCCGGCTGATGCAGCAAGTGCTTAGGGGGATAATAAAATCCTTGACTTATTTGCTGTGTTCGACTGGAGACCTCCTCTGCATCCTCCCCTGCGCCTCCAACATGGCCGTCTCTGCTTCCAGTCCACCTCCACGCTGGCACCCCACTCCGCTGTAACCCTAGCAACCATCCCATCCAGTGAGAGCCCACCCAAGATGCCAAGGAGCGAAACAACCCCCAGTCGGAGTATCTCAGGCCGGACTCACACTGCCAGGCCAAAAATATCAAGGTCACGACGGTATCCCAACACCTAAATAAAATTTGCGTACGAGCCCTGCGTCGGCATCCTGTCCAGGCTGTCCCTGGCATTTCCTGCCAGCTCACCATGACCTGGTACCAGATAACGTTAGCAGATTAATTGGTACCAGGTCATTTTTAAGTTAAAGGTATGGGTAAAACCAGGACTCAGTCATGTAGAAGCACGCAGCAACTCACATCTGACGCTCCATGCGAGATGATCGCCATCACAATGACGACTTCGCCTGCACCCAGAGGGCCCACACTTGGTCCAGATCACCTAGAACATTCTAAGGAGCCACCAGGAAAAGAATGGACCTCCTTTACGATCGCAGAGACCCAGAATCCACAAGACAGAAGAGCCCGGAAGACCTCCCGCTACGGAGGCGGCCTGCCTCTGGCGTCTGCTGATCACTGGCTTTGCTGCATCTGCCTGGGCCCTATTAGCAGGCCTGCTGCTACAGCCTCTCTGGAACATGCCCTTTTCACCCCCCCCCAGTCAATGGGCAGGCAGCTTAACTAGGGAACACATACCCTGGCTGAAAGACATTTAGAATTCTCACAGAGCTTTTTGCATTGCACTTCCAACAAATAAAGTTCATCCACTGGACAACAGGCAGGCCAACAGAAAAAGATAAAGCATGAAGCCTCCCGCTTTTGATGAAGGATGCATAAGATTTATAAGGAAAGCGTTGTGCCAGAAACGGTGCATGAATGATAAATCATTTGATGAAATCTGCAGCTAGATGGCGCTTTTTTTTCACTAACCTGGGAGACCTCGCACCTCCCAGAAGCACCAGAGGGGAAAACTGCAACAGCAACCCGGAAACAGCAGCCATGGCTGAGGACCAGACCACAGCGTCCGGCTGATTAACCAGAGCGACCGTGACTCAGGATTCAGGCATTAAAAGCACATGCACACCCCAGGGGTAAAGCAGGAGCAGCTCAGAGCCAAGGCACACGCAGCTGTATGCAGGTTTGCGACACACAAACTCTGAGGCTTTTCTTTTCTGATCCCTACACCAGCTGAAGAACGGCACCACAAACTACAAAATCTTCCAGTAATTAAGTACATTTATTAATTTAGAAGAAGCTTTTACCCAATGTGATGCACATTTGTGAGAGGAGGGTCAGACTGGGGGTTAAGGGCTTTACTCAGGTACCCAAATCACGCTGAGATCACGCTGAGATCACGCTGAGATCACGCTGAGATCACGCTGAGATCACGCTGAGATCACTCTGAGATCACTCTGTTGTCCCTGGGATTTCTTAATCACAGACACAGCGTCCTAACCAGCTGAGCCACACATCACCTGCCCTTTATGTTATTACGCAATGTAGATTAGTGCAATACCACCTTCCTGAATGGCTTCACTGGATCCACCAAGCCCCGCCCCTCCAAACCAAGCCCCACCCTGCCAAGATCACAAGCATCAGGCCTCAACCTTGCAGATACCCAAACATTCCAACACTCCCAGACCCACCCCCACTGGTTCCTGGGGTGACAGGATTATTGATTCTGGGGTCTGAAATGCGTCCCCGAAATGCTTCAAAAACTAAATAAGTAGCTAGCAGTTACAATCAGAAGATCGTAGCTCCCTGGCTGGATAGTGGAACATACTATTTCAGTATCTCCTAAATATGGAATGTGTTTAATATTTAGTGTAATGACTGTTTGCAGCCAACAGGGGGCACAGTTTGAGTGGTGGTAAACAGCACCCCTGCCTCCATCCAACTGCCACAGAAGCAAGGAGGGCCGTAATTCCCGACCCAAAAAGACAGTGGCAGAGGTGACACAGAGCGCTCTGTCTAAACAGAGGCCCTCGACACGAAAGAGCGCCCTGCCGGGCACACAAATCAAATGCTCATATCCTGGGTGGGGAAATAAAGGAGGGCCACCAAGCCGGCCATATGGACGGGTAATAAATGGCCTTCTGCGCGAGGTTAATGCGGCGGCAGGAGGAATGGCAGGCCTGCGGCAACATACATGCGGTTAATGTGCCGGCAGGAGGAATGGCAGGCCCGCTGTGAATGCAGCGGCGACATACATGCAGTTAATGTGGCGGCAGGAGGAATGGCAGGCCCGCTGCGAATGCAGCGGCGACATACATGCAGTTAATGTGGCGGCAGGAGGAATGGCAGGCCTGCGGCAACATACATGCGGTTAATGTGCCGGCAGGAGGAATGGCAGGCCTGTGGCAAGTGCGCCAGCAACATGCATGCGGTTAATACGGCAGCAGGAGGAATGGCAGGCCTGCGGCAACATACATGCGGCTAATACGGCGGCAGAAGGAATGGAAGGCCCATGATGAACACGGAGGCAACATACATGTGGTTAATACAGCGGCAGAAGGAATGGCAGGCCAACGGTAGGAGTGGCAGTGACATATGTGTGGTTAATACAGCCGCAGGAGGAATGGCAGGCCTGCGGCAACATACGCATGGTTAATATGGCGACAGGAGGAATGGCAGGCCCACAACGAGTGTGGCAGCAACATACGCGCAGTGAATATGGTGACAGGAGGAATGGCAGGCCTGCATGAATTTACACGCGGTTAATACAGCAGCAGGAGGCATGGCAGGCCCGGGGCAAGCGTGCCGGCGCCAACATACACGCAGGTAATATGGCAGTAGGAGGAATGGCGGACCTGCTGCGACATGTGCACGGTTAATACGGCGACAGGAGCAATGGCAGGCCCACAGCAAGCGCGGCGGCGACATCTGCACAGTAAATGTTGCAGCAGGAGGGATGGCAGGCCTACGGCAAGTGTGGCGGCGACATACTCTCGATTAATATGGCGATAGGAGGAATGGCAGACCCCAAGCTCTGAATGGGCAGGGGCCGAATCCCAGGATGGGCAGGACGCTTATCCCCATCAATCACTGCCCCATTTTACCCAGTGGGAAGTGGGCACTGTAACCAGTGAGGGGAGGGGGGGTTAATCCAGATTAAAAGCATGTTATACACCCTGAACGCAGGCATCAGAGACACGCTTCCCACACTGCCCTAGAAACTGCTGTGTCTCTCAGCAGAAGGACACTGTTCAATACTATTGGAAAAGTGGGGGTGGGGGGATTATTTTATGCCCAAGTCAGCATAAGGGGCGAGTTACATGTAAGCAAAGCCATACAAGTCATGTTGATCACAAAAAACAGCACATTTCTATTAGCAAAAAAAGTAATCTGGGCTAATTGACGTAATCAAGAGCACCATGTGGCACAGATACAGTTCCTTAACTGCAGCGCCACCTGCTGGATTTCATCTGCCCACACTCCACTACGGGCCTCACAGGCGCTCATCACTGGTACCATATCCACCATTTTATGCATTTTGAGCCACACACATGGATGCTATACAAACCAGACACATTACGTGACGCTTAGAATGAGGCTTCTGTGTAATGAGCGTGTCTATAGTGACGCTTTGGCCATTCGGTTTATATACGGCCAGCCGGAAAACTTGGCGCACAAGCAAAGCACAGCTAAAGACACCCCTAAATGTAGCCACTGCCCCCGTCACCAACCCCAAATCCGAGGCCCAGTCTAACCACCACCAGCCAAACTCCACACCACGGTGGGAACTCGGAGCCCGGGGTCCAAGAGCATGGCCTACCCACAGATCGCACCGCCACCTCAACAGGCACTGCCAGCCAGCACAAGCACCCCAAGAAAGCAGTAAAATTACTCTTCCATAAACCACCCACCAGGGGAGCCAATCAGAAGCCTCGCCTGGAATCTGGGGTGGTGACATCACTGCTCCAGTGGACACTAAAATGCACTACAAGCAGCATAATGGGGAGTACATGAAATCCAACAACATCACTATTTATCTTTGCAGAGGCAAGATCCTCTGCTTTTACCTCACATCCCAAACAGTGTTCATATGTAATCAAAGAGCAGGTTATATGTTCAAAGCCCTAGACGTACTCTAAGGCTAAACTACTGCTACGCTTTGCAAGAACAGAATATCCAGCAAAAGAGTAAAAGGTAACATTATAATAATAGATAACATTACATTTGAGGGACAAATGACTAAAATACAAATAAAAATGAATCCTGCTGCTGGATGCCACACACTGGCTACACCCCCAAAGTGCCACCCACCGATCCGGGACCAGCTCTCCTGCCCCCCGTGTGAGGCTGACTGTCGCTGCAGTGTCATCGGCGTGTCACCACTGGCGGGGGCGCCAGCGAGGAGCAGCCTCCACCGCTGCCGGCCCAGGCAGAGACCAATTCCCGCAGCACTGACGCCACCGCGCCAGGCGTTGCAAAACCGGCCCGGTAAATTCTCAGGGAAATTGTCTTACGGTATTAATGGCCGACAAAACACGTCAAACACATGACGTTAACACTAAAGTTGCCCCCCCCCCCATACCTTACAGCATTTACAACACCACAAGCTGCTGTGCAAAGCAGGACGGGGCGGCAGTGACGAAGTAGAGCGATCAGAAGGCAGTGAGTGCCAGCGATTTATACTAAAGCCATAGTGACTGCGCCTGCAACTGGTAACCATGCACAAGAGACCGAAAGCAGCGTTTGATGAAGAAATAATAATAATAATAATAATAATAATAATAATGAAACAACAACACAGGCTTCTGACTAGGGAGGGGCTGCTCCCATTAATAACCGTAATTATTATTTCATTATAATTCCTTCTGCCGATTGCCTTACCCCTCGCCGAAAGTTTCTTCGTGTTGATAATTTTAGCAGCATATTCTTGCCCGGTGGATTTCTTTACGCATCTGCGGACCACAGAGAAGGCACCCCTGCGGGAAAAGGGAGAGTAACCGGAGACTAGTTAGAGCAGGTTACCTGGTTAAGGGGGGGTTAGTAAAGCAGCAACCAGGGGACACACGTGCGGCGGCGAAGGTGCGGCACCCACACCTGCAAACCTGCTTTTCCTGAGCCTGCCCCACAAAGGAAAAGCTCGAAAATACTTTACAAATGCTTTTAAAACTTAGGCGTATTGCTACATTATGGCAGGGAGGGACTCGGGCTCCACAAGGCCTGGGCAGAAAGGGGAGGGGGCGGGGGTCTTTGTGGGGAGGGTAGAAAAAAAGGAGCGACGGGACAGTAACGCTGTTTGTGCCCTAAATCTCTCCCCGATATCGGCGAGAGACCCTCGTAACACCCCGCACCGCCTCGCCTCCCCGCCGGGCACCCAGCGCTTACGTGTAACTTGACATTAAGGCGCTTCTGACGGGAGGGGGGTGGGTGTATAACATGGATGGATAAAGGGATGAAGCCCTTCTTCCTCGGCTCTCCGGTGCCCGCAGCTGCCCGCATTCCCCGTCGGGTGATGCTGCTACGGCGGGCCATCAGAAATGCGCCGATCTTTAAGTGCAGTGTTTCGAAACGCGGATTAAACGCAAACCGCCCCCCCCCCTCAGGTTGAGGACACTTCCTCATGAAACGCACTCAAGTTCACTGTTAAACGTGCACGTATTTCATGCATCCTTAAGACCCGGTACATGTACAAAGCACAACAAAGCGATCGATATGCATGCAAGCCCGGACCCGACCCCGCGCGATCAGCCCTCACTTGCCCTGTCTGCCTGTTACAGTCAAAAAGCCCCAAAGGCTCACAGCACAAGACAACGATTTCCTGGGCAGTAAGCAATAGCAAAGGCGCTATACATGGCCGCGCTGGCTTACTTCCCGAGCTCCTCGTAAAGCTGGTACTCGTCCGTGAACCTGGTGGAGGTGACGATCGTAGCCATGTTGCGTGCGGGGCCGGGGAGGGGGGGGACACCGGCGCTCAGGTTTCGGGAGGAGATACGAGTTATCGTGCGCTGACAGCGAAGCGAGAGGAACAGACACGGAAAGGGAGGGGAGTGGTGCTGGAGGTGGAGAGAGAGAGGGAGGGAGAGAGAGAGAGAGAGAGAGGAAAGATGGCCGGTAACGCGAGAGTTGCGGGGCTGAGGGACGCGCTTTGGCCCGGCGGGGGCAGCTCGAATGGCAGAGCCGCGGTTCCCGGTTCTCGGCAGCCCAGACCCGCTACCGTGCTGCCTTTCATTTTAATTTAGCTTTACTTTACGGCCTCGATATCAGAGAAGAGCGCAGAAAATGATGTTAACACGGGCTGCGTATTAAAGAAAACCTGCCGGCGGCGATTATTTAATAGAGTTAGTTGTTTAATCATCCAGAGTGAACTCAATATTATCTTGTTATTATTTTATATAGATTAGAGAGTACTTTTGCATAGAGGGACTACAGCTCAGCACCACAGCACGTAGGCGAAATCTGCCGATGTTGTGGGCCGTTTTCCCCAGTGAAATAACAAAACAAACGCTGATAGCACACATGGAGAATTACGATGTCACTAACTGCCACTGAATACATTCTGTCACCGTGATGCCAGATAATCATAATTCACTCTAAGGACCATATTTTACAGGAAGAACGGAGTGACCTACAGGCTCATCTTATATCCAGATGGAACAATTCACAGGTATCTAATTGGCTGGTCTGATTTAACAGACGACCCCCCCCCCCCCCAGTACCTGACTGGCCTGATTTTGTCCCACCCCTGACAGCAAGATGGACAGCCTGGATATTCTCCAAGCCCCGCCCTCATCCAGGTGACATCATCAATGACCCCGCACTCCCGAATTTGTCCATTTTTCAGGAAATTGGGCACCTGTCCTGCAAACGTGACTTAAAGTGACTTAAATGGCTTTTTACACGAACTAATTATACAGCTGAATTTTATTTTAATGAAATTGTGATATTACATCTGACAACAGAACCTTCATTTCAGCCCCTAACCCTAAAGATAATAGATAATAATAAAAAATCTATCTATCTATCTATCTATCTATCTATCTATCTATCTATCTATCTATCTATCTATCTATC
>JAOYFF010000042.1:1986939-1997784 GCA_025773925.1 Cryptomyrus ogoouensis
GGTTGGGTGGGGGGGGGTGTGGGTTGTGGGGGGGGGGTTGTTGGTGGTGGGGGGGGGGGGGGGGGGGGGGGGGGGGGGGTGCAAGCTTATTTCCACTTCATTCTCATTAGCTGGAGCTGCTCCGTTCCTAAGTGCCCAAACATACCCCCCAGACCCAAATCCTTGTTACACTATAAGCATTGCTTTTACTAGTTAAATTAAACTTGTATCTGTATTATACTGCAAAAATACCACACATTACCACTTTGGATCAATATAGCTAAATTACAGATATAAAATTAGGCATAACATAGTAACACAGAGATTTTCATAATTAAATTTTATTCATTCCATACCAGTAGGTGAGTGCAGGCCATTATTACAGCATGTTATGTCTGACATGTAAATCTCACAAAAAATAAACCGGCCATTTGGAGGAGCCTCTTAAATGAGGCCACTGGCATATCTGAGGTACCGTCGTAAGAATCCACACCCTCTTCTATTTTCAGCACACAGGCGATCCATTAACACCTGCGTGTAAACATCAGCGCGTGTTTACCTGCCCGGGAAAACAGGAAGTCATGATCTGGAGTCACACCCCAGTGTCACGTCCTCGAGTCACAATCCTAGGTCACACGACGTGCCCAAAGTTCACAAAGTGGATGACACTCAGCGGAAAAGTGACACATCTGGAGACCAAAGGACTGTCAAATGATATCGGGGAATGGCAGGGTGACTAAGACAGACACCAGGTCACTTCCACCCGAGATGCTGTCAGATCTGAAACCCAAGCCTGGGGGACAATTTCCTGGATTATGAGGAATATTCCAGACCCTCAGGCAGAAGGAAATAAGGTACCATTTACCACTCTTACAGTAAACTGTATGTAAATTGTATGTAAACTGTATGTAGACTGTGAACTTCCTGGTAATACCTGACAGTACCTTGGATTGTAGCACCAAATGAACAAATGTAAAGTGATGCATTGCAAACATGTACACACACACACACACACACACACACACGCGCACACACACACACACACATAAATAGAGACAGACAGACACACACAAACACACCACACCTCACATTGCCTCTGTTTTATTGGATTATATCCAATATCAAAACACTGCTGGACTCTCTCTGTCATGCTGCATTTCTGTTAAATAACTCGGTAGGCAAATCTGTGGAGGCAGAGCCAAAAAGGCCCTCAGCGCCACACCGGGTCACGCCATCCTGAGGCCCTCAGCGCCACACCGTGTCACGCCACCCCGAGGCCCTCAGCGCCACACCGGGTCACGCCACCCCGAGGCCCTCAGCGCCACACCGGGTCACGCCACCCCGAGGCCCTCAGCAACACACCACGCTACACCGCGCAGCAGCCCTCGACGAAGCTCCTTCTGGCCTTGCATTTGTATCAGCTGCCTCGTCACAGCTTCTGGAATGACCCGCTTTCTGAAGGATGAACAAAAAATGAGAGGAGGAAGGAGGAGAGGAAAAAAATCAGCTGATATCAGCAAGATGGCAGGACAGAAGCAGAGAGGGAAAGGAAGGAAGGAGGTGGAGAGATGAAGAGAAGGAGGGAGGGAGATGGGAGCATGAAGGAGCATGATGAGACTGGGAGGTGACAGTATCCGGTTGGGGTGGGGGGTGAAAGTGGCCTGTCACATGAACGCAGAGACCCAGTTCTCTCCCTGTTCTCATTTTCGCCTCCCCCCCACTCCACAGCTCTCCCGATTCATCTTTGTGTCCAGTTACTGACCTGGGATCAGCTGCTGCCGAAATAAGCCCTGCGATTCTGATATACAAAAATAAACCCTGCGTGTTTTGCAGAAAACGCATCGCGCATCAAAGACGGAGATTACACGCTGGAAAAGGCTGAAGCGTATGTTTTTTCCAGCGTGTTCCGTATGTGAAATGCTTTCGGAGCACGTGACGACCAGTGCCCAGGCTGTGCTAATGCGTTTGCCTCTCTGACTCATTTGTTCCTGTGACCCCCCCACTTGCCATGTTATCTCATAAACAATCAGTTAAATGGCCTTTTCCTTTCTGCGATCAAAGGCCAGCCCATGAAACCAAACATCCTCTCAAGTTCAGGCAGCAAACAGCTCTGGACAGAGAGTCTGAGGTGCCTGTCCCACACTGCCCAACCCTCAAGCTGGTCACTTGACCCAGATTCTTCTGACATATTCGTCCAGACCGACATGGAGTGAGATCCTCTGCAGGGTATGTGATGGTGGTGCAGCAAAGTGGTCAGTGACAGCCCTGCCGTTTCCAGGACGCTCCATTTGGGGGTCAGATGCCCCTTTAAGGATGCGATGACCTCACACCGGCCACGACCCACATCCTTTTGGAGCCGGAGTGGATGCCAGGAATGTACGTGGCCACCTTGTAGAGCAGTGTCATGGTAACAGCGGTGTCACGGTAACAGTGACATTGCGATTCCCCCCAGCCCCCCCATCCATTCGGAGAGGTTGCCGGACATGACATCACAGACTCCAGAGCTGAATGTGGTCTGTCACATGGTGCCAAAGCTCCTGGACCAGGAGGAGAGGGAGGTTTGGCAACACCAAAAAGGCCAGATTCTGGCGCTCCCAGAGCGTACAGTCTTACCCATAAGCCCTCTGTGTTAGCGGGAATGGATGCGGCTAAATGCTCCCTTCCGTGGCTGGACAGCTCTGACTGCGGTCTCGTGTCAGGATCGCAGCCCCCCCCCTCCGCTGCTGGAGCAGGCTGCGGATCGATGCAGACGGAGAGAGTGAGAGATACAGGCAGGCCAAGCAGTGATGAGAGAAAAGGCCTTGATGCATATAGTGGGCATGACTTTACGCTGTCAGTTACATTACAGCAGAACTTCCTATTGGTTCCCGGGCAGTGATTGACAGCACATAGTGATCCTGCCCATCACAGATTCCAAAGCCTCATTTCTGCCAGCTATACCTTCGGATGCCTCACAGGGCTCAGAAGAAGCCACGAAAAGAGAGATCGCTTCGTCATGAATTACAGATTTCCCTGTATCGGGCTGCTACTCATATTGCCTGCTGCCCATATTATAGTTGTACATGCTCTCAAATTTCTGAAATGTGCCCCAGATAAGACAGGATGAGACCCATCGGATGAGGCTACAGCCAGGGAGCCGGGCCTGTGTGTCCATCCTGTGCAGAACCAGCCAGGTTCGGACACCATAGGATGCCCCCCCACCCCACTGCACGCAGTTCTTGGTGGCACTGTGTGTTCCTTTTTCCTCCTCTCCAAAAGACAGATGCGTATCTCAGAACCAGCGGACAGCGGCGAGGCAAAGCAAAAACGGGTCACACGGAAAAAGAGAACGAGCAAACGATGGAGCCGTGGGCGACACACACGGCAGCCACATAGCGCAGCCCAGTGGAGGGAGGAGGCATTACGCATTCAGCTTCTCAGGTTAAACTCAGAAATTAATGGAAAACCTGTTTTATGTTGTTGTTGGGAAAAGAAAACTGACCAACCAAACTGGGGAAGAATTTAGGGAGGAGGTCCGGATGGGAAGAGCAGGCAGGGGGTGACCCACATACCATGGACAGGTGATGGCGGTGCCAGGCAGGTGGTCAGATTGGGGGGGGGGGGGGGGGGGGGGGGGGGGGGCCCCCAAGCACAGTGGGGGGGGGGGGGGGGGCGGGGGGGGGGGGCGGGGGGGGGGGGGGGGGGGGGGCGGTCAAGTGATGTACCCAGATGGCATGGGGAAAGAGGAAGAGCAGGGCCGTCACGGAGCGCTGCACCGGAGGGACATGAAGGCAGGAGAACTTCAGTGAGAGGCAGGCGGAGAAAGGCAGAGGGGCGGAACCATGGCTGGGCTGAATTTCTTCGGCAACTTGGCAGAATCGCTAGCATGAGACTGTCGCCCCCTGCTGGTGAAGTGACATATTGCTGCACATGCTGCTGCCTCCAGAACATGGGAATACACAAAGGAATGAGCACGGAGTTTCGGGCCCAGTGCTCACCATAGCCTTCGCACACGGAATCCTTGTTAGCGATTAGCATTCAGCGCTAACACAGCCACTTGGTCGAAGCTGCCATTGCTGAAAACGCAAATGAGACGGTCCCTCTTCGTACCGCCAAAAAAGCAGGTCAGAGCACAGAACAAGAACAGATGTGGCACAATGAGTCAATGGCATCGCTGTGACCTCACTGGAGGAGAAAATCCGACACAGCGCCGGTCTACAGAAACCAGCGTAGCCCAGTGATGCACATCCAGCTTAGATCTCTTCCTGGAAGGGGGTGGAAACGTATTTCTCTGTATTTGAACGAGTGCAACTATGGTAAAGGACAGTCATCCAAGAGTGAACGGTATGTGAGCTAAGAAATATTAAAAATATTAAAAATGCCAGTGAACAGAGACCAATCCGTCATGTTTGACACTAACCGTAAGGCTAAGGACGCAGTTTTGAAGTTGAACTGGAAACCTGCACAGCACACGAAGCGAAAATGCAAACTCCACGCAAAGCTGAGCTGGAATTCAAACCCACAGCCTTGGAGTAGTTGGCCAACGGCGCCCCCTAGCGAGCTGTGTGCTCCTTCATCCGCAGTTTACCAGGAGTGTTTGTGCTCTGCTGGGGGCCATTTGGTCCACAGGAAAAGCTTTTCATTTCATTAGTCCTGGGTTGTCAACCTGGCTGTCAAGCGCATGTCACACGACTTGGCCAGTATGACAGAGGGACACACAGAGGGCACTGCCCCTGTTTTTATATGACCTCTGCCCTCTCTCATTCTTCTTTAAATAAAACTTTCAGGCTTAGAAAAGCAATGAATCATCAGTTCCCTTTTTATAAACATACTTTTCATGCGGTCACCTTCGATGGATTGCTCCTGTAACTTGGAATGTAAACATCTGTGTTTGTCAGAAAGCGCTAAAGCTTAAGGGGGCACTGAAGGAGACCATTTCCTTATACAAATACCGGGTCATGTAGAGCCTGGAGCCTATCCCAGGATGCACAGCACACAAGGCCTTGGACGCCCTGGACAGGACACCTGTCTGTCTAATTCACATGGTACCACCAACTGCAGGCGATTCAGAAACACAAATTCACTAAACTGCAATGTACTTGGACTGCGGGTTGGAATTTGTACAAACGCGACGAGAACACTGAGGTACACTGACATACAGAATCAGCGACTGCATCAGTGTTTCTCATAACACAACATCAGACTCAATTCAAAACATTCAGGAGAACGAGTGCATGATCAGTAAACATGATGCAGAAACAGGACCAGATGGAGCACAAAGGCCAAGGTAAAACCTGGACCTGCCCCCATGAGGACGACGAGGGTTCAGCGACAAAGTGGGACCGACTCGGCACCTGGTGAACTCGGCTGTGCGAGGGTAAGACACTGGGTGATAAGCTGTTCTTATCACGGCGGGTCTGTTTCTGGAACGTCAGCAATAGGTCATGGATCGTCACCACCATCCAGGACCTACCTCTGTGCCAATCTTAAGGATTTTGCTGTGCAACTTCCAGTAAGGTTCCGCTGAGCATAATAAGGATAACACTTCTGGAAGGTATTCCTTGAGGATGTATCCCAATCAGGTCTTTTCACAAACTTGATATGGAGAGAGGCCCACCACTGGTCACTACAGTGGTGTAGGTTTGGGGATTGGTCTCCGGCTCAGCGGTGCAGGCTTGGGATTGGTCTCCGGCTCAGCGGTGCAGGCTTGGGATTGGTCGCCGGCTCAGCGGTACAGGCTTGGGATTGGTCTCCGGCCCAGCGGTGCAGGCTTGGGATTGGTGGGCAGCTCAGCGGTGCAGGCTTGGGATTGGTCGCCGGCTCTGCGGTGCAGGCTTGGGGTTGGTGGGCAGCTCAGCGGTGCAGGCTTGGGATTGGTCTCCGGCTCAGCGGTGCAGGCTTGGGATTGGTCGCCGGCTCAGCGGTGCAGGCTTGGGATTGGTCTCCGGCCCAGCGGTGCAGGCTTGGGATTGGTCGCCGGCTCAGCGGTACAGGCTTGGGATTGGTCGTCGGCCCAGCGGTGCAGGCTTGGGATTGGTCTCCGGCTCAGCGGTACAGGCTCCCAGCGACAGGATGGGGTCTGGCTGAAAATGCCACCCGGACTCAGCAATGGGAGGCTGCTGCTCCAGATACACAAGCACCTGACAGACGGAGCTCAGCGCCTGGCTTTACTATTCAGCCTCAGGTACCAAATGAGGCAAATAAAGGCATTATACAGCTCCTAGGAAGTGCCAGCCACTACCAGACCTCAGAATACTCATGGTTTATATATAACTAACAGGTAAAAAAACATTAGAAGTGGTAACTGCAACAAAGAAAGCAGGGAGTAATGTCAGACTGGAAAAAAATCAGATTTATTTTTCTTACACTTTTTAATATGTTAAAGCGAGCGATTTGGAGCGAATTTCACTTTAAATCTTACAAAAGTCTGTCAATCCAGGGACCAGTGTGGTGCTTTTTTACATGAGATCATTCAGTGCTAGTGTTTCAGACAACACACCCTTTACAAGCAGAGTCGGCATTTCACAGTTTCCCAAACGCCTTACCGTCACACGCATGCTCCCACCACCCGGGGGCACCAACGCGGCTCGTGCCGAGGCTTCCGAGCCCTGATCCTGGATCAATTCTGGATGGCCATTCAGTTTGCCTGCAGAGGGGATTAGCGGGTGCCCACCTGATCCTGGATCAGGGCTCGACCGGCACCACCGGCCTAGAGGAAGCCCTCCATCACACGCCAGCTCAAGCCCACCGAGTAGTGAAATATGACCCAAGCAGTTAGTTCATAAAAACACTGGAAATCTGACGGTGCAAAATTCTTCGTTTACATAGATCAGCTTCCTTTCAGCCTTCAGTTATAGTGGCGAAGGAGGGAGGGTGGGACATAACGGGAGAGCAATTAATCTAGCTTAATACATTGAAATAAAATTAAAAATTTAAGCAAGTCTGTGATTGGTGGGTTGGGGTACGGGGAGGGGGGGGCCCCGCTTTAGCTGAGCAGCTGGCGGATCTCCTTGTGCATGTGACACAGGAAGTCGACGTAGGATGCGCCGCCGTTGCTGCTCTTGTCTTCCACCAGAAAGTGTTTGAAGAGCGGCTCCAGGCAGTCCTCCTGCTTCACCACCATCAGCTGTGGGGGGATTAGCGACATGGCCGAGGATCAGCTCGACACGCGACACGCCGGGGGACCAGCTTCACACACTGTCACGTGTGTTTGGAGGATCGCGGTGAAATTCTCATGGCACAGTTGTGGGGCAGATGCATGGGGGGACAACAGGACATGCAGCCATGCAATACACAAATAAGAGAACAATAAAGAAAGCAGCAAATAGGTCACGCGATGGGGATAAGGGAGTGCAAACAGACCACGGTCTAGTGAATACTCCTCCCAGAAGACTCAGACATTAGTGACATCATTAAGTGACTCCATCCCATAGACTACAGCTCTATAATTTGGGCTAACTGACCCAGAATGCAGACTGGACCTCCACATTTGGAGAGATCAGCGCAAGTGTGAGGGATGGATCTAAGGGACACGAAGCAGGATGGCTCACCTTCATGTAGCGTGATCGCTGCTCTCTGAACATCTCAATGATCTCATGTAGCCTCTTGGAGAAAGGGTTATCCAGCGTCGGCAGGCTTGTCTAGGAAGGACACGGACATTACAAGATCATGAAGCCGTCAGGGATGGCCCGACACTAGGCTGGTCCGTGACATTATGCCCAAGCCAGCCAAGACGTCTCCAGGATAGGACAGGGTGGGGGCATCAACTCCACAACTCCCAGTGCCACCCTCATCAGGCGAACCAGCAGATAGAGGAGGGGGTCCTGTCTGATGGGTAGACTCACCATGTTAGGGTTGATCTCGCTGAAGGCCGAGACATCAAAGACGCTCCGCAACAGATCGGGAGGCGCGGCGACCCCCACCCACAGGAAGAGGCTGAGGCCATTCTCCAGGAGGTACAGCCCGTCCCGTGACAGCCGCTCCTCAGAGTCCCGCACAGCCGTGGGAAGGGCCCGGCCCTCCAAATCCAACTTATGCTGGAGGCAGGAAACAGACGTGAGGGCAGAGAAAAGACAAACACCATCACAGATACAGACACACACATATACCAGCCCTGCCAGGTCATTCATCAGCAGCAGTAACACACGGCTTGTTTTTAAGAACCTCTTTTTCATCATGACAAAACTACAACTCCCATGAGCACCTGGGAGGGCACCGTCGCGACACATGACCCACATAGCGATGTCTCTGGGGGGGGGGGGCTTACCAGGGGCAGCAGGCGCGGGTAGAAGAAGGCGTGGCTCTCAGCCACGTCCATGCAGGACACCAGCTGGCGCAGGTAGGCTCGGTCGTCGAGGGAGACGTCCCCCCCGGGCTGCAGCACGTCGCTCTTCAGAACGCAGTTCAGGTACACAGGCAGCAGCTTCATGCACTCAGGCAGAATCAGCTGTGACGACAAGTGTTCAGGGTGTTTAACCGCTAAACGGTGTCAGGCAGTCAGGCCAATGTTAACCAATGTCTGGTCCACAGACAAACAGCAAAAAAATGTCCGATTGATGTTACTGGACATAAATTCCTGCAGCATTCTCAGACGTCGTTTGCTAAGCGAGTTACATAAGCACTTGCTTATACCATATGTGTCAGTCAGCACCGTATATCAGCACTATAACTGTTTAGGAGAGTCAACTTGCAGCTGGCTACGTGAATCACACAGAAGCATTTGTTTCTGTAAGACAGAATGTGACACATATTTTGTTTACTTATCTAGGTCTACTCTACCCTGGCCAACAATGTACATAAAGAACTTGAAATAAGGACGGCTGCGAACCCAAACCGCAGACGTGGCCGTTACGGCAGGTACAGCCTAGTCTGACATAACCAAAGGAGCTTTGACCCAAATCCAGGCAGCCTGACTTAGATCAAAGGTTCTTTAGCGAACATTTTCACTTTAATGTCGAATCCATATTGAATCTGTTTTCTGGCTGCTGTATTTGGGATCTTCCTGTAAGAACAGAAGCACGTCAGCCTTTTCTGGCACCAGAAACACTTATTCTGACTGTAGAGGCGCGGTGAGTCTGACAGGAGCAGGGAACTGTTCCTGCTAATCTAGGCATCACACGTTGGTGTCGAGCCCGACGGCTTCCTCCGGGTACCCGTCTCCTTCCACACTGCGAGTGTGTGCTGCGGAGATCCTGCCACTCTGTCCCTTGAGCAGAAATGACAGCACTGGGATATCATCACCAAAGGAGGCGCTGATCCTCAGTGACCCAGTTTCATGGCCTCTGCTGTCGGCTAGCCCGGCGGCGGGGCTGTGACTGACGCAAGCTTTTTCCCGCATGCTGACTGTAAGAAGGGCTCTAGATAGACCTCAAACCAGGGGAATGCGTTCTCAGTTCTCCGCCCCGAGGCTGCTGATTTTCTCGGTTCTCCACCCTAAAGACACTCGTTTCCTCGGTTCCCTTCCCAGAGGACACTCATTTTCTGGGTTCTCTGTGCTGGGGGTGGGCTGCAGGGTGCTGGCCAGGCCAGGTGAGCTGCATGTCGGCATTTTAACTGCCCGCAGTTATTCAGAGCCACCCAGTGCCCACATCCTGCCAGCGGATAAAGCGCTTCACTGAAGCTCCGCTTGTAGTGATACGGACCGGTGCCTCGATCTTCCCTTTATCTCTGCTCATTGTAGCTTCCGCCAGCCAGGCGTAGAATCCCCAGCGCTCAGCCAGATACTCCCAGGACACTGGACATATGTTTTAGATGCAGATCTTATAAAAAAAACGTTTTCACTGTTTATTTTTTTTTAATTTAGTAATGCAATGAAAATGAGTAACCATCTAATGAGCTAAATCTGCTTAATACTTACACCATGCCTGTCACTACACCAATTAAAATATTTAATATCTCTATTTAAAAGGGAAATTAGCTGGAAAGAACCAGGTCAGCAGTGAAACACACATTATAATACAGTTTATTAAGTAGCATAAATGGATTACGGCATGTAATGTCAGACGTCAAACAGAAGTTAAAGCATCCACAACACACATAACACAACCCATGCACATAGAAGTTAATGTGTAAAGCGAAGTCTTGATATTTCCTTCACCTCATCGACCTACAAAGTGTCCCCGAGATGTTTGGGCTTACTGCTGCTTGTCCAGTTAGTTCTGCTGGTTGGCTGTGCTTACACAACTCGAGGCTGCCTGCTCACGCAGCTGCGTGTTCAACGCAGGGCACAGCAAGCCTCATGGGACCTGAGGCAGCAGGCCACAATCCTGGCTGGAAGGTGGTTCCTAAATGCTGGGGTCGCCTTACCTGTCCTGCGGACGAAGGACTTGCGCAGTTTTTCCGGTAGCAGGCCAGGATCTGGGCACACTGGTTCACCAGGCTGTCCCTCACCGTCTTGGTCGGACTACTGAGCACGCTGCGGTACGCTGTGGAGAAGAGAGCGCCACTTCAAAACCGTGTTCATGAAACATTAATAGGACAGTCTAGTAATTCAATATCTACGTCAGGCTAAGACAGCTGATGCCAGGCATTGTGGGATCTAGTAAGTGTATCTGCTTTCCAGGGCACGTCTGCCAGATCGCCCGGCCTTGGCCATGTAAACAAGCCCGGCGCCGCGCAGAGCCACGAGACCCGGGAGCACACACCATACTTGGCGAAGAAGTTGACCAGCGCGTCGGTCTCACAGTGCCGGTAAAGCTCGGCCAGCTGGCTGCAGCAGTTCACCGCCAAGTTGTGGATACGGAGCCGCCGCTGCCCCCTGCAGCTGGTGTAGAGCACGGCACACTGCAGGGGTTTAAGGGGGGGGGGGGGGGGGGGCGGAGGCCCGACCTCCCCGGAGGTGAACACGCAGCTTCCCCGGTGCACAACCCCCCTTCCTGACGGCGGGGC
>JAOYFF010000042.1:1998591-2012779 GCA_025773925.1 Cryptomyrus ogoouensis
GAGAGGCAGATAGAGGGAGACAGGAATAGAGGCAGAGAGTGATGGAGAGAGGAAGAGACAGAGAGCTGCCCCCCCCCCATGGAGCCTTACCTGCAGTAGGGCCCCAGTGTCCTCGCACAGCTTGTCATCATGCCGGAACTCCACGGTGATAGTCTTGTCACAGTCCAGGCCGGCCAGCTCCACATCCGTGGTGTTGCTCATGTAGAAGGAGCCAAAGAAGTCGGTGGCTCGGATACCTGGGGGGGGGAGGGGGGGTTATGTGAGGGCAGTCGTCCCACGGTTCACTATGATGGCCATGTGCGTTCCAGATCAGGTGATGTGTACCTGTACTCGTGCGAACCCTCATGATGGCGTCGAAGCCCATCTGCTTTCTGACATCCCGCCGCAGGTCGTTGAGGAAACGGTCGCGGTCCGTCTGCGCCTGCTGACCACATGGCATGGGTGCTCAGCTCAGCCATGCCCTACTGGGGGGTGGCCACTGAGACGGGCCCATAAGCGGGACGCGGGTGTGTTACCTGGAAGTGGGTGTACTTGTACACGGAGCCCCCAGTCGAGCAGGGCACCGCCCCCAGGGTGGTCACATCCAAGTACTGGTTGGGGAAGAGAAAGAGGTCCACGCAGCAGCCCTGTGCCACACACTCCTTCGCCAGGTTTCCATAGAAACTCACTTGGGGCTGAAACAGGGACTGAGGGGGGGAATGAAAAAAATTAAACCAATGTCCCAGTAATCTCACTCCACTTCCAACGGACAGGACTTCAAAACTCCCCAAACCCCCTGAAATGGAGCACATGACCACCAGACCCCGTGCCCTGAACGTCAGGGACCCTCGCCTCACGCCCTCAGCTCCGGCTATGCATGCACCTTCTCCTTGTCGGTTCCCACGAGCTTCTTGTCCTCCCTGTTCTTCAGCTTGCCAGGGGCCTCGGCGATGGGCAGCGTGGAGTGGAAGATGAAGAGCCTTCCGGCACAGTCTGCCGCCTGCAGAGGGGTGACCGCATGTGATTTAGCGCTTACAGCTCGCTCGCGGCGGACCGAGAGGCTCCCAGCTCGCTCGCGGCGGACCGAGAGGCTCCCAGCTCGCTCGCGGCGGACCGAGAGGCTCCCAGCTCGCTCGCGGAGGACCGAGAGGCTCCCAGCTCGCTCGCGGAGGACCGAGAGGCTCCCAGCTCGCTCGCGCCGTACGTAGCTCCCCTTACCTTGAGGGCCTCGAGCCCTGCCTGGATAACCGGCCCAAAAACAGTCTCAGTCTCCCTCGTGTCGGCGAACATCTCCGGGATCTGCTGCAACAAGCTGGACAGGAAAAAATGATCACATGGTCTGGGTCAAAGGGCAGCCCCACCCACCCAAAGCAGCAGGAAATAGCAATTAACCTGAAAGCTAGCAAGTGATTGGGCAGCCTTGATTCTTTAGGCCCCTTTTTTAAAGAATGAATCAAAGCAACTCTTCAGTGAGGGAACCAAGATAACCGGAAACAGCAATCAGTTCATAAAGCTTTAAACAGGACCTTCAGCAAAGCCACGAAAACGAAAAGAGGACAGCGTGGCCCCCCCACCTGTTAATGACGGCGCGGGACTCGCCCACTGTGACCAGGAAGCCATCCAGCAAGGGGACGAACATGTCGGCCACGTCAGACACCACCAGCATTTGCGGCTGGGCCAGCGAGCTCTTCACGTTGTAGAAATGTAGCACCTTGTTGTAGGTGACGAAGCCCACTCTGATGGGGGAGTCTGTGCCAGGCTCGCTGAGGGGACACCCAGTGACAGTCAGGCAAGCTGGACTCTATTCTTTCTTACTACCTGGGAGAAGCCTGTCAAAACAACCACTAAGCAGCCAGACTACACACTTCAGTGACTTTTGTGCAATTGGTGCTTGTATCACCAGATGAGGTATTAAAAGGGAAAAATATATAACTGGCATTGCGTATACTACGATGTAATTACCGAAGAAGGCCTGAGCCTCTAGGGGTGACAGAGAACTCCAGTTTAGGCTCTAATTATAACCCTGGCTGGCAGCAGACCTTAGCGGGTACCTGGGCAGAGTGTCGAGCAGCGTGCAGAGCTCTTCGCATACCACGGCGACCATGCCGCTCCGCACGGCGTTGTACGACACGTCGATGAGGAAGATGAAGGCGGGCGGCTGGGGTAGCTGGTTGTTCTGGAGGGGGGACCAGAGGAAACGGGCATGTCGTGATTGATGGGCCAAACCGGCACACCGGCTCTGACTCGGGCTCCGGGCCAAGCGGCTCTGATCACCTTGCAGTACTCCACGGTGGCCAGGAACTCGTAGCTGCCCAGGGACAGCTCCGGTCGCTCGTAGCAGTCCACGCGCTTCCCTGTGTGGTCCAGATGCTGGAAGTAATGGGGGGGAACTAGAATGGGGAAGTCAAAATTAGAGATTTTGATACAATACATTCTGCGTCCACAGATACACATATCAAACAAAGATAAAAACACACATCCCCATTTTTAGCTTTAAGCAAACCAATCAGTGTCAGCATAAGAATGATCTAGATTTAAACCTCTCTGCACTGGGACTGACAATTCAGCCAGAAGAGGGCGCCACTCACCCTCAGTGACGCAGCTGCAGAAGGCGCACTGGAAGCGCCGGCCGCCCTCGATGAATTGCATGTAGGGGCACATGTAGGCCTTGCAGCGGTTGCAGCGGATGGGGCCACTTTCTCCGTGGTCCACGATGGGCAAGGGCCCCTGCGGGAGAGACACACAGCCAGGTTACATGCCGGCGTGGACACAGGGCAACTTAGGACTTAAGCGGAAAGGAAGGTCCAGCATGGGCATGCGGCGTCCCAGAGGGTGGGGATGCTGGGCTTGGAATCGGAAGGTTGCCGTTTCGAATGCCAGCCGTGACAGAAATTTCCGTCTGACCCTGCTTTCTCACAAAAACGTTTTTCGCTTTGGATAAAAGCTTCTGGTAAAGGAAGAGCGAGCACTCGGCCTGTGGGGCTTCAGCACGCTCACCTCATTTTCAGGCAGCGTGGCCAGCGGCTTGATGATGGCGGCTAACGGCACCTGGGACTGCTTGGCCATGTCTGAGGTGCAGGGCATGTTGTAGGCCGTACACCGGATGAAGTGGGGGCTGGCGTTCCCTGGGTCATCATGGGGGGGAGGGAAACGCAGGTGAACCAAGTCACTGAGGTGGGGCTACAGAGACACGACAGCAACTGACTGGGTATTTCCTCTCACCTTGATCTTTGACCTGGAAGGGGGTTGTGACGAGGGGCGGGGCTTGACCCCTCACCCCAGTCATGAAGACCTCGCCACTTTTGCTGGCTTTGTCGTCCTCGATGACCTGAATCTAAAGCAGGGAGCAACAAAGGAGGACAGATCAAGCATGCGAGATGCTAAGTCACCATGTGAGCCGACACACAGAGGCTCGTGTTTCTTTCTTGTTAACACACACACACTTTTCACATATTCCTATCATTTATTTGGGCATAAACATAATCATTCGTAAAATATCCCTAACTCTATCCCTAAGTAACTACAGAAAAAACAAGGCTTTCGGCATTTTTAGATTTTTGATTGCAGTCAAAGATTTTCATAAAGTTGCGGTTTATATTGTGGGGTCCTGAAAAAACAAGCTGTGAAGTAACAGGTTTTACCACATTGTTGGGACATTAGGTGCCTACAATGTGGTAAATACAAACGCACACACACAGAAAGAGAGACAGACACACACACACGCATGTATGTATGCACATACGCACACACGCATGTATGCACATACACACGGCTAGTCGGGACCTTCCCCACACATTAACCAGACATGGACACAACATCCCATCTGTCCATGACACCCCTAAACCCAGAAGAGAGGGGGAGAGGCACGGCCAGGGAAAGACCACACTATTACAGCTTCTTACGGAAGGTGATGCAGCTGCTTAGGGATCACACAAAGGAGGTGGACAATGACAACGACCTAGAATGTCCACAGGACAGTGAGGGTGGGCAGGACTGTGACGGAAAAACAGCGAACTGCACTGAAAAGGCAAGGGCCACCAACACTGTACATGTAAATAAAACAAGATAAACAGCTGCCTTCTCATTTCCATTAAGGAAGAAAGCAGTAAACACACGCGGCACTTTCCATTCCCTGATTTCCTAGAGGACCCACACAATAAAACACTTGGCAAAAAAATAAATACAGTTTCTTTCATGACATTAAATCTGACTGACTGCCTTGAGTCACCCTTCTTCTGAACCATTCATCAGACATGGTTTTGCTTTATAAAAGCCCATTTGCGGCACTGACGTAACCTGTGCCCAGATTCAATCACTTTGCAAACACTGAACGGTGTCCAGAAACAGCCGCCTCATTCAGCGAGGAAGGTAAAGACACCAGTCTTGGTAGTGTGTCCCTGAGGATCTCTGGCTCCATCCAGGAGAATGGGGATATTTTAACTACATCCCCCCCAAGAGGCAGTTCCAACATTTCCAAGTACACAGCTGACACATTCATTTTATTCATTATAATTAAAGATTATGATGCCACTGCATCAAATGTTTATTTTTATTAATTTCTAATTTGAAATTCTGAATACTATTGAACAACCGAAAAACAAACCCTGAGAATTAAAAGACCTACACTTTATTTTCAAAAGAAGAACTTGTAAAGTTGACTTTATATAAAAAACTCTTAGTTAGCATAGGACACTTTTATTGGGTTTGCCCATTAATGAACAGCAGGGCACATTTCTGACAGCATCCTCACAAGCGAATAAGGTGGCAGCTGTAGAGATACGCCCCTCATATACTGGACAGACTCGGCCTGGTGACGGTTTTTCAGTCACAGTACTGAGGTGACAATGGGTGGAGGCAGGATGGAAGGGGGGGGGGGGGCAGCATGCAGGCAAATGAACACCCAGGATCAGTCCAGGGGGCGGGGCCTCGAGTCACAAGGGCACAGTGCACTTACTGGGTTGGGTATAGCATCTGGGTCTATTCTATGTCGTGTTTTCAGCACCGGTTGCGTTTCTGAGGCTTTCTTTAAGAGTTAAGAGGGGAAAGAAATACAACAAATTGCCATCCCATAATTCTTAAAAGAAAAACAAAGCAGCAAACAGTCAGAGAGAAAGGCGGATGAGTAACTACCCCCCATCTTGAACAGATGCTCCAGGCTTCATCAAAACAAACCAGATTTGCGAGCTGCTTTTGTTCTCACGATACCGACACATTTGACTTCGTACTACTAAGGGTGGGAAGGGAAACTAATCGTGTATTTGTACAAATCCTCCATCCTGTCAGAACGACTCCTCTGAAGTCACATCTACTTTCCAGGAACAGACGCCTTAATCATTAAACGTCTCATTTCCCATAATTCTTCATGATGTATGCAGGGGAAAAAAAGCGCCAAATGTTGCTCGCTAGGAAGCCTGACAGGGCTGATGGGGAGGGCTTGGCCAACCACAAATGAGCCAATCAGGAAAATAACACTGACAAACAGGGCAACACACAACCTCATATTTCAAATTGCTATTATCAACTCTTAGTCTTAAGGGATTTAGAAAATATGACCACAATCAAGCAAAATCTATCATTTCAACAAGGAACACTGCCTTTAATCTGCCACACCAAGACGTCAATGACAAAAATCTAAATACTGGAAAAGGAATAAAGACAACAGTAAACTGAAGAGGAGTGCCTCTGAGGCCAACACTCGGCCCCCTTACTAGCTTACACTATCACTGTGTGCACATATGAGTGTGTACATACCGGGCTGGGAATCGAGTTGGGGTCCAGTCGTTTCTGGGCTGGTGGTGCTGGAGCAGGTGCCTGGGGTTGAGAACCAAAATTCGGCTGCCCAGGATAGGGTGCCCCGTAACCTGGCTGGGGGCCCCTCATCTGCCCAAAAGCACCTAAGGCATTTAGAATCAACATTAGTTTCCACTGTTTAAAATGACAGTGTATAATGTACACTGGATGCATGTTGAGATAATGAGGTTTTGGGAGGGACAGCGGCCAGAAAACGGTTTGGGTAGACAGTGGCACTCTTCCACATTAACCAAGCTCACTTGCTCTGAAGAGCAAATGGCAGCATACCCAGAGAACTGCAGCATAAAAGCAGAATACCCATCATTTAAGGCATGACGCATTAGCAGGCTGCAACTGTTTATGCTGTCAGTAACAGGCCGAGGCTCACAGGCCCAGAGGAAGACTCACCATTCTGCTGAGGCAGGGGTCCTGTTGGGGGGCCAGCGGACACCCCCAGTTGCATAGGTGGCACACCGATGTGGTTCGGCTGGGGTCCCGGGGGGGCCGATACGGATTGAGGAGGGAATGGAGGTCCTTGCATGCCTGGGGTGGGTCTAGGTGGGGCAGGGACACCTCCAGAGGGAGGAAAGCCAGTGGGAGGGGGGGCCGAGCGGTAGGGCGAGGGCTGAGAAACTGCAGCTTGGTGGGGGGGCAAAGATCCAGGGAACTGAGAGTGAGCAGAGACAGGGGGTCCTCCACCGTAGGGCTGCGGCAGGGGTGGGCCCCCCAGCGAGGCCTGTGTGGAAGGAGTGGGAGCTGTGGGGAATGACTGCTGCGAGACGGGTGGGAGGGCAGAGCCGGGGAAAGGCTGCTGAGGGACATGGGGGGGGCCTCCATATGTAGGAGGATGGGGCCCTTGCTGGACGCTGACGTTCGGGGGAGGCTGAGATGGAGGGACCGCTTGAGAAGTGTAAGAAGGGTTGCCAGGTGTCGGAAAAGCAGTAGAAGAAGGCAGGTGAGAGGAAGTGGGTGGAGCTGAAAGAAAGACAGGCAACCTGAGTAACCAATAACAGGAATCACATTAAAAAATGCTGACCAGTTTGCTCTTTGGAAAAAAGATCAGAAAAAAAAATTTAACAGCAAAAGCAATCTAAAATTATCACGATCAATAATAAAAAAAATAAGTATAATAAATCAAAATGTCAAATTCAGGCTAATCACCATAAGGACCAGCTTGGGATGGAGCAGCGCCGATCTGCATGCCAGCCATCTGATTGGTCACTTGCTGGGTGCTCGTGGGTGGAGCCTGATACTGCTGATGATACAGAGGCTGGGTAGCGGGTAGAGTGACAGGGACTTGGCCATAGGCCTGCGAGGCTGGGGGCCTGTCCCAAAAAAAGGCAGAAGGCATCAGGAACAAAGCTACACACAACGCATTCTGTGCCCCTAACATACCACATTTTTATAGATAAGCTGAGGCAGCGCACTTTACTTTTAAAGGCTCAAAACCGAACTTGATAAAGAGGTAAACATAAGGTGATCATGGAAGAGCTGGCACTGGCTGGCACTCACCTGGGTGGCTGGCTGGTCATTAGGGCAGGTCCATTCTGCACCTCCCCCTGGGGGTACTGGCCATAGCCAGGAGCTGAAACTGGAGGAGTCCCTGTACCGGGGGGCGCTCGTCCGGGACCTGGGAAGGGTGTGGCACACAAAGTCACCGTCATTTCAGTACCATGTCCGACGTTTGCCATGAAGTTTCTTACGCAGCAGAAGTACAAACTGACCGAGCAGCTTAATTACATGGCAAACCTCTCCATTTACTGTCTACTGCATGTAGGTAGCCTATGTCGTGTTAGACCTGGGAGAACAACTATCTGCTCATCAGACTGATAGTTCAAGAAAGGGTCATGGCTTAAATTTTTTATTATGTTAAATAATTACTAATTGAATGTGATAACTGAGATAGGTAACTCAAGCTACTTAACAATTCACTACCGAGGTTGCTAAGGAGAGGAACCGCACAGTACAACCCAGCACAAAGACAAGAGTGACAGCGTTTCAACATCGTAGGGCAGAAGGCACAGGCTGAGAGAGCCACGCAAAGCTGAGCGAGTTACCTAGGCCAAGGGAGGAAGAAGAAGACAGGTCAGAGGAAAGGCCGGCAGCAAAGGTCTTAGAGGGAAAGCTGGAATAGGGAGGATAGCCTGAAATATAAGAGAGGAGAGATGAGTGGCCAGAGGATGGCAAGTAGCTCTCTTAAGATGGAAGGTTGGAGAGAATCATCTGCATTCCTGGCATCAGGAAGGAAGGCGAGAGGTGGTGGGGGAGAACCGGGCCTGGCTTTCTCAGTTCCAAGGGGAAGCCTGAGGTCTATATCATCCCGGGTGTCCCAAACACCCAAACATAGTAATGCAGAGAAAAAACAACAAGGGTGACATGCCCAGAGCAGGCCACCAAACTTTCAGATGAATTTCAATAACCTTCACTTCAATCTGCCCTCCCCTGCTAGCAAGTTTTTGCTTTAGTTGATGTTATATACATGAAATATACATTTCTTGAGATTAATACTAACAATGACTCATTTTCTCTGAACCCATCATCCCTTGCTGACCATGTGACTGGGAGGCAGGCTCTTACCTGGGGGCTGCGGGGGTGCGTCCTGTTGGTATGCTGCATTGTGGCCATTGTAAGGCCCATAAGGGGTGCCGTGGGGTCCCCCATACCCCGGCTGGCCGTACACCTGATAGCCCTGAAGCGGAGGCTGCCCGTATGGAGTGGCGATGTGTGGCTGCTGGTTGACATTCATTCTTAGTTCATCCCTGAACCTATGACATGACACAGCGACACGTCTGTTTGAGTTATTCAGTACTAGCACGACCCGATTAAACTTCCAATGCTCATAGTTTTAACCAGCGCATGCATACAGCTGGATATCGACCAAACCTACACATCTTACCAAGCTAACCGGCAATGTTTAATCCAGAGGCCTTTCAGACACAAATCCATATAAATAAAGGAGAGTACATTAGGACTGTTAAGCAAGACAGGAGGATGCAATGATGGGAAGGATTTTAATGAAATTGTATTTATTCTGGGCATGTACTCTGACCTGCTGATAGACATGCTGTACACACTTCTGTTTGTTTATATCAGTGTTCCTCAGAACAGGGGTGAAATCCTGCCAATGATGCCAAGGGCTAAAACATCTTTTCAGCCGTCTCCTTTGTGTGTCGTACCAACCCAAACCATATAACATAAAACCTGTGAACTATCCATGGGGCAAACAGCAAAGCCTACTTCTGGATAATATAACACATGTACATAACCTACTGGGATAAGGCTGGATGAAGAGTGTGCAATGCCCTAAGCATTCAAATCAAGACATTAACACCAGCTTTACCAGACCATTGAGGCAGTGTCCTGACATGCAGTCGCAGAATGCTGTTTGCTCTCCTCAGCCACACCCCAGAATAAAACAGCAGAAGTGTTTAATCTCCCCAGATTTCAAACGCAAATTCTCCAGTCTAAAAAGAAACACTATACGGTTGCTAGGACAACAACTTTACTAGCCGAGTACTAAATCCGAGTTTGTGTGCTAGTACCCTATTTGTTCAGAGTAAAGTGATCCCTTTCTAAACTTAATAGGCCTACGCAGGGAAATGCAAACAATGTGTGTGTGTATATAAATGACACACCCACGCCACGGCCATACGAGTGATACCATCCAAACACAGCCTACCACTTTCCACAAAGGCTCTGGAGCTGGTGCCCGTCCATCACCGACCCTTTATAATCCGTTAGTTGCCCGGCAGCAAAACATGGATGCTGCGAAATCCGATATGCTAACAATCATACGGTTATATATCCTAAAGCACAGAGCACGACCTAATGTCAACCACTGGCCCGTCGCCACAGCTATTACAGCGTGACGGAAGCGGGGTCTCAGTGTGAAAATACAGATCTAATAAATAGCCAACACGGTGTGTATAAAACCAAGTGTCCGTGTTCATGCGAGTTTAAAATGAAAGCCGGCCGACACATCCAGGGACCGGAGCTAACATGCTAGCCCCTCGTAGCTAAGCGAGCAGACCCACTTAGCCGACACGGCGCGCGCGGCTCGCGCAGGGCTAACGGCCCGCATGTGTCGCGGCATTTCAGGACATTTCGGCCGGGATATTGATTACCCAGACGCCAGGCTGTCAAGAACCGCTGCGTATAGCTGCCAGTTTCGGTCAGGGCCTGCTCACCGGATGACACCGGAACCCACCGGGAAGCCAGCTAGCTGACGCGCGGCGATGCTGTTAGCCTAGCCCCGGCAAAAATCCCCTCGCACTCACCCTCAGAGCGATACGGTACGATTTGACTCCCAGACCAGCGCACGGTTGTCTGCCGCCGTGGCTCTGCTGAGGTGTTGGTAAGGCGCCTTTCTCGGCTTACAACCACAGGTCAGAGTCTCCTGTTCCGGAGCGAGTTTCTCCGCCAATCGCTTCCCCCGAGTCGCTTTCCGAGGACGCACAAACCGGAAGCACAGCCGGTGTATGCCACGTCCGCAGACGGAAGCTGCGTCAACTGCGTCAGCACGACGCCGGGCCCGTTGCGCAATTCGGTAACAGTGGCATAATGCATATTATTGGCGCGTTTATCACCTTCAAGTCTAGAATGCGAATCTTAATTTTTAATTTGCAGAATAATAATGGAGTCACTGAAATACATATTTATATGGCATTCATTTTATTTACTTCCATTTTGAGTAAATTGCTGTGGATACCCTGGATGGGATGTCAGTCTACCAGAGTTTATGCACTCATACACCAGTCCCATTAAAGTACTTTTATGCAGTTGATTTCATATTTAACATTTAATTTATGATTCTCTCCTACCTAATTAACTGTCAGCAGCCATACCCTTGCAGTTCAGACTAGGTAATCTGTCTGAAACTAAGCAGGTTTGGGCCAGACCAGTACTTCGATGGGAGACCTACTTAGGAAAACTGCGCTGCTGTTGGAAGAGGTGATGGTGTGGCTGACAGGGGAGCCCATCCTGAGGTCTGTGTGGACCCCAATGCTCCAGTACATAATCTAGTACTAGTGGGGACACTAGCCGACAGGGGAGCCCATCCTGAGGTCGGTGGGGGCCCCAGTGCAGTGATGGGGTCACTGACTGACAGGGGAGCCCATCCTGAGGTCTCTGTGGATCCTAATGCCCCCGTGCAGTGATGGGGACACTGTGGCTGACAGGGGAGCCCATCCTGTGGTGTGTGTGGATCCTAATGCCCCCGTGCAGTGATGGGGACACTGTGGCGGACAGGGGAGCCCATCCTGTGGTGTGTGTGGATCCTAATGCCCCCATGCAGTGATGGGGACACTGCACGGTGAAAATGGTGCTGTCCCTTGGGTGAGGTGTAAAACCAAGGTCCTGACTTGCTGGTGCAGAATGGCTGGCGTCATAATCCAGATGGGTGCTGCACAGTGGCTGTGGTTGAACTTTCATTCATTCATATCAGGTTAAGGGTGAAAATGTTTTGCAAGCATGAGACTGATGCACAGGGCAATAGGTTGGGTCATAACCAAAAGGCAAAAATAAGACATGACAGTCCATTTCAGCAATAACTTAAAAAACTCAGTTCTACAAGACGTGACCATGCCAGACTGCTCCTTGGTCACAAGCCTCAAACTCCCAAATCCACCAAGCCAGCATCATCTACACCTTCAGGAGTGTCTCTTTGCAATCACTCTCCACCTGGTTTTGTTGCCTGAGGTGTCTGTGCACTGGGATGGTGGTCGGTCACCATGGTAACACAGATCCTGCCCAGTGCTCTTACTACACCTACTGCTCTTTGCTAAATTAAATGATCTTATTTTAGGGCAAAATTGCATCCGTGCCTCCAGTGCTACAGGGCCAGCAGAGAGGTGACCTCCCCTCGGCTGCCACCCTCTGTGGCAGCTTCTCTCTGCATGTTGCCCCTTATCATGGTGCTGCAGTCTGATAGTGCTGTTGACTGGCTTGCAGGTATGTCGTTCATTTTAGCACTTGTCAATAATCCCATTTGTTAAGTGCTTTCATTCCACTACACCAGCGTGTAAATGAAAATGTAGGTTCTGCTGAAAACCGAAGATTCCTGAAATCCTGAAGTCGTGCTGTTAGTTGCCATGATGATTGTGTGAGCTCTTTAGGTCCAGATTGTTTTGCTTTGCCGTGCATTTAACTGATAAACATTAACTTTGCTTTCGCTTCATGATGCTGGCTCCTAATACTCCAAAATAAGAACTGGATCATCCTTTGATTTAGTATATTCAGGCATATGTTGGTGTTAGTGTGCTGATCCTGTCTGACACTTATTAGGTTCTCAGCCCTCCTTCTCTCTTAAAATGCCTTTTTTTGGGCTTCCAGTGAGTCTGTTATCTTCTTAAAATAGCCCCTGCAGAGGCCTTTGGAGCCACTTGGAGACAAAGCTCTCCAATCAGGGGTTTATTTTGGGAAAGGCTATCAACATTCCCCTCTTTGACTGCCTAAGGGGCCCGATTGACAGGACAACTGGGGTGGACAGGAAGGCCTAACCCCCGCCCCCCCCCCGCCTGTCAGTATGGCATTCCATGGCATGTGCTGCGGTAGTTCTGGCCAGTAGCCCTCCTGATTCCTTTCTCTGCCCACCTGTTTATCTCTCTTTCTCCCCTTTGCTCGGCTTGTGTGTGGTGTGTGTGCGCGTGTGGGGTTCACCCACGTGTCCCCACCCGCCTCCAGGAGGAGCTGGGACTTTACCCCAGCCACAGGGCGAGCTCAGCTGTCAGGGAAGCCCCCCTCTCTGACAGTCTGGGGACCGCTGAGACCCCCCGGCACAGACAGGCAAGCTAAGGGACGAGCTACGGAAGGCAGAGTACAGGTAGAGCCATGGTTGCGGAGGAGGCGGTGATCACGCTGTCCGGCGGCGCTCCGTGGGGCTTCCGTCTCCAGGGTGGCGCCGAGCACCAGAAGCCGCTGGAGGTGTCCAAGGTAAGCGGGGTGCTGAGGAAGAGGAGGAGGAAGTGGTGTAGATGAAGCATCCTTAATGCTGGCGTGAGTTTTGTGCCGTTATTCCATCGCTGAGTGCAGCTCGGTCCTAAGTTCTGAGGATAACTCTCTTGTCAGGACAAATAGAGTCCAGGGTCACACGCTGGCCATCGTAACCGGAGAGCGGCCTGTCGGCCCAGGAGTTTCAGAGCCACCTGAAAAGCTGCCATGGCCACTTGGCATTTTTCATTTGCTTTGGCATCTTGGGATTTGTAGTTTTCTCAGACCTTCCTCAAATGATCGATTCGGTCATGTGCCGTAGATGTTAAAAGGTAGCACGCGCATTTTATGTAGGATCATCAGAGGAAATATGTGTAGATTTGCATATGAGAAGGTGGTGTGGAATTCTGCACTGGCATCTGCCTAAGGCCTTGTGTTGGAGAGGGTCACACAGAGACCTTGGTTTTGAATTAATGCTGCTTTGAATAACTGGGAGCTTTTTAGTGTCATCATCTGCTGCAAGTTTGCTTGTTTCTGAAACATGCATTTTTAGATGAATTATTATAGAATAATTTGCAGTTATGGGCACATGGTGCAATCTCTAAGTACAGCAAGGCTCGTTTAAAGTTTGTAGGGTTGTTAAGCAGTAGTGGACAGCTGGAACTTAAATTTGGAATTTATAAAATATTTTACAATTAAAAGGACTCGTGTAAATGTATGGTACATAGAATTATGAATCAGTTCATATTTCTTGATCACATGTTGCTGAATGTTTCATGTTGATGTCAGAAAACCTTGTGGGTTTCCATCAAAAAAACAGAACAAAAAAAAATATGAGCTAGTTTGGGAAAGCTGTTCCGTAATTCCCACAGCTTGCGCTTCCAAATAAAGGCTTCTAAGGCTGCTATCTTAAGCCCAATGACTCTGCCACTTGTTTGGCTTCCCTGTAATTCCAAGATATTTCCCACGACAGTAATCTCAGAATTCCGTAACCTTCGTAGTACATGGGCATTGTTATTCACAGAGCACGGTTAACCAGAAAAGACCCCATTCAAAGGTAAAATGTCTTCTGGACAGTCTGCAAACCCAAGCTTTCTATTAATAGTCGTGTGCAATGGCATAGAGAGCGAGAGCGTCATCGGATTGCTTTTGCTCTGATCAGACAGCCATTTGCCCGTTGGCCTATTTTCCCGTTCTCTGTCAGGTGGTTTGTGATTTGAGTCGCCCCAGCGCTGGTTAAATCTGACTGACTCCCATCTTGTCCGCCCCTCTCTGTAACAGCAAAGTCACCTCTGGACTTTGCTCTCAGCTCCTGTGTTTTTTTCCCTTCGGCTTCGTCTGCCAAGCAGTTCCCTTAAATGACCGTCCCCGATGCCTGCCGTCACACGTCCCCCCCCCCCCCCCCCCCCCCCCCCCCCCCGCGCGCGGTTCATCCCCCCGGGTTGGGCCCCCCCATCCCCAAAATTTTCAACCCCCCGCTCCCTTCCCTCTC
>JAOYFF010000042.1:2019279-2035320 GCA_025773925.1 Cryptomyrus ogoouensis
GGGGGCGGGGAGGGGAAAGAGGAGGGGAGAGGGAGAAGAGGGGGGAGGGGAGGGGGGGGGGGGGGGGAAAGGGGGGGGGGGGGGGGGGGGGGGGGGGGGGGGGGGCTGGATAGTTTAGGGATGATGGGCAGTTATCTGGAGAAGGGAGCTACATGACGGAGACCCTCCAGTCTGACCATCAGAGCGGAGAGCCATCGGCAGGGGACAGGAGACTCCCGCAGGTCCGTCTCCCCATAATGCCAAGCGAATATCCCCTGGTGACGAGCAGTGACTGCGGGCACTCCGTGTACGCAGGTGGGTAAGGCGGCGGGGGCCACTGGCGAGGCCGGCGGACTGTGGGCGGGGCTACTGGGGGTGACTGGCTGCTGTGCCTTCACTGGGATTTTAGGGGATTTCAACTCTGCCAGTTAACAGCAACAGACAAGATACTGGATAGAACTTGTTTGTTTAAAATGCGTGAATTTTTTATGATTGATTAATTGATTAATCATCCCTAGACCTGACTGGTGCAAGTTCAGATTCTAGAACACTATCGTCAGCTTGTGTATGTGAAAACAAGTTTATCAGGTACAAATAGGATCTCTTGCTTTCTGTCTCACTTAAAGGTACGCAAGGAATAAATCTGCCAGAATATATAAACTGTGACAAAATAAAACAACCACTTAATGGGCTTGTTGGTATTACTGCCGCATCTTGGCACTGCTTTTACAGTGATATTTGTGGGACATATTTATCTGGGTCGAGAAGTAAAGTCTATAGTTACAGGTAAGTGTTTATGGAGAGATTCTGGAGAAAGAAGTGCGTGTGGTGGAGCTCTTATCAGAGACACACTAAAAGTCTGTAGACACCGTCAGAGACCTGTGACCTTGTGTGGTACAACTCTTCAGAGAGATGTGACCATTAGTCAGTGGTGGACCTTTTCATGAACCTTTGACTATTAATGTGTGGTAGACCTCTTTAGTTTGACCTGACCATCAGTCAATGGTGAACCCCTTTGAGGAGTTGCTTCTACAGTTCATCCCTTGGTTTGGGTAGCCAGTGTGCAGACAGTGTAGAGACAGGAAACCGTGTTTCACTCGAGAACTGCTTTGTATGAGCCAGACGTGCTCTATGCCCTTAGGTTGCCTGTTTGTTTGCCTTTGTTTGTTTGTTTGGCAAATATTTGCAGAGTGGTGGTCACTGTGGATGGATGCATTCAACTATAGGTCACTGTGTTCAGTCCATCTGTCCAGTAGAGGGACCTTCACAATCCTCACGATCGTATCCTCAGAACATGTCCACTGGCAAGAGCAGTGACGGGGATAAGGGCCAATGACAGCAGTCCCGGAGAGCGTGAACATTGGGACATCCTCCAAGGAAAACCCTGTCAGGGTGTCAGATCCATAAATGTATTAATAGGGGATGACTAATGTTTAGTCTCTATGGACACCCCCAACCCCCAAGGACAGCTGTGTGATTTCTCGTGATACAGCTCAGAAAATTTGAAACCCAAGGGGCAGTCATTTTTAGTGTCCATGCTGGAGACCTGAATCACAGCAGCACCATGAAGAGCGTAAGGGCATTCAGACATAGACCTCATTTTGTAATAGAACAACTCATAGACTTCATTTGGTTGGTAGGACAACCCATTAAGTGCCAACTTGCCATATTACTTCTAATAGAACATTTTCTCCTGTCTGTTCCTTTATACCATTCTTTTGGTTTTTCAGTTGGTTTCTATTTACTCTGCCTCATTATGGTCTTAAAATTGCTAGTCATTAGTTCCTATTGCATACCTAGCTCATGTCATCCTGATTCTACCAAATGAATTCAAGCATCTGGTGTGTATCAGTATGGAAACTCAAGAACCTCAGTTGGATCACCTTCAAACCACTGGCTCATCTGCCTAACATGCGCCTCAGGTGTAAAATGGCAGGAAACACTGAAATGTCAGCAGCATTGGTGTCACAGGCTTCGATTTTATGCAGTTTGCCCAGTTGCAGAGCAGCTGACTTCCGGATGTCATTAAAAATGGACAACTGCCCATATTACTGTAAGGGGTCCTGTGTTACTGATCCGAGCTGCTTGCTCTGCTCCGGTGACGCAACCCCCACCCTGTACAGTTTCTCAGCGCAGGCCCCAGGCTGTATCACATAACCGAGGCATCGCCACGACGTCGCGGGACCACTGCCCCGTCGTTTAGAGAGCTGACAGGACAGAAACTTGTTAAATAGGCTCCTACTGCTGCTTTTAGCTCCTGACCTCATGGGGCTCACCGTTTAAATGCCAAGCTGAGTTATCCATGGGACAGAAAAGTCGCTTACCGTTCTGTCCTCCACATTGTTCCCCTTGATGCTAAAGGTCAAAACTCTTTTAATATCAACCTTAAATCCAACCATCCATTTTCCGCAACTGCTTATCCAGTAACTCTGAAGATGTGCCGTGCCCCGTCCATTACAGCGTGTCACAAATGTGTCATATGTCACAAGCGTCAATAAACGCGTCAAAAGTATATTCTTCAGTAAACAAACAATTTTTAAATAACGTTTCTGAATTTTGATTAAGCACCAAAGAAAGTAATTTTGTAAGTCAGCGCCCCCTCAGAGGAGGGTGCCCAAGATGGCCATCGATGACGCTTAATGGTTTGGTCAGCACTGGTCATGTAATTGTTGTCAAGTGGGCTGTTCTATCCAGTCTTACATTCCGCCTTCCGTCACCAAATAGCCAGCTAGCTACAAAAACTGAAACAAGTTACACTGGCCTGTCACTGACCTTTGCCCTTGTCTCTCCCTACCATCCATGCAGAGCTTCACCGTGGTGAGAGCATCCAGGAGAAGCAAGTGAAAGAAGCTCGCAGCAAGTGCCGCACCATCGCCTCGCTGTTGACCGACGCCCCCAACCCGCACTCCAAGGGTGTGCTCATGTTCAAGAAGCGGAGACAGCGCGCAAAGAAGTACACGCTCACTTGCTTTGGCAGCGTCAACGGCGACCTTCGGACAAACGGTGACGAAGAGGAAGAGGAGGACGCTATCTTCCTGGGCAGTGAATCTGAGCTTGATGAGGACGGTTTTATGTCGGCTCCAGACTCTACCTGGGACAGCGACTACCTAGACATCCTGGAGAAGAAGACTCTGGTTCACGATGCGGAGATGGATGGCCTTGGCCTGAATGCTACTTCGGGGAAAGGTGCCCAGCTCTTTGAACAGCAAAGGAAGAAGACAGAGGAGTTGCAGGACATCAAAGTCAAGAATCCGGTGACGCCTTGTGTAACTGAAATTCCCACATTAACCATGCCGGTCACACCTGTTATTCAGATTACACCAGTAACACCAGTCACACCAGTTACACCAGTTACACCCATGAACTACAACTCCATGAATGGAGATTTGCTTTCTGTGAGCAAAACCTCCTTCATGATTACACCCCAGGTCATTGCCTCTGAGTCAAGTCGCCCCGGTCCCTTAGCCTCCAGTCAGCAGGGGGAGCTGTCTTCTGGCTCTGTGCTGAACCGGACTGCACGCCCGTTTGCACCTGGCTTTGTCAGTCACTGTGCCATTAGCTCGCCGGTAGTTTTCCATCCCAGCGTTGCAAAGAAGGCCACTGCCCAAGCAGCACCAGCAGCGGATGCCATCCAAGGGTCATCGACCTCTTCCCCCTTCAAAGGAGAAGTCAAGAGAGCCGTCTCCGTTTCCTCCCTCTACATCCCGGCCCGGTCTCCTGCTTACAGTGTTCCCCCGCAGACTGTGCACTCCCCTCCACCTGTCACTTCCCCACCCTTCTCTCCAACATCTACACCTGCTGGAGCCTTCTCTCCTCCCCCTGTTCTCTCTTCTAACTCAGTGCTTTCAGCTCCTTACTGTCAAACTGCCACACTCTTTGCTCCCTCTACCCTACCTTATTCTGCTCCCACTACACCTGCTACGCCCTTTCCTCCACCTCCATATCCAGCTTACCCTCCCAGGCTTCCTCCTGATGATGTAAACTCTTCGCTGACAGCCCAGAAGGTGTCCTTCAGTCCCCTGATCACATTAACTCCACCAGCCCCTACCACAGATCCTCACTTCGCCCAGTCTCATCCCACACCCACCTCCACTGAGGCCCTAGCTTCCCGTGAGCAGAGGATCTCAGTACCAGCGGCTCGCACAGGGATCCTGCAGGAGGCTCGCCGTCGTGGCTCCAAGAAGCCCATGTTCAGCCTTCCCGAAGAGAAGAAGGCTACTTCCCCCAACCCTGAGCTGCTATCACTTGTTCAGAACCTAGATGAGAAGCCCCGGGCTGGAGGTGAGGGAGGATTTGAGTCTGGGCCAGAGGAAGACCTCCTGAACCTGGGGGCGGAAGCCTGCAATTTCATGCAAGCCCAAAGAAACAAGCTCCCCCCACCTCCCATCGCCCCCAAACCATCAGCTGCCCCAGTGCCGCAGATGGGGGGCAAGGGTGCAGAGCTGTTTGCCCGCCGACAAAGCCGCATGGACAGGTACGTGGTGGGCAGTGAAACTCCACCTCCAGCTCAGTTCATCTCCCCCAGGGAGCCCCGCCAGCCGTCACCCACTCCCTCAGTCTCGGGACAGTGGAAGTACTCCCCTAACATTCGTGCGCCCCCCCCCATCAGCTACAATCCCTTGTTGTCCCCATCGTGTCCCCCGACAGCACAGCGCGGCATCAAGTCCTCTGAGGCCACGGGCAGTGCTAAGAAGGGCTCGCAGAATCCAGGAATTAAAGCAGTTGATGTCTTGAGCAGGCAGCCTCACCAGTTGAGTTCTTCTTTGTTCACCTACGGCGGAGGTGTCAAGCAGCAGCCTGAGGCCTCATCTTACCAGTCACCCGGGCATCGCCAGGGTGGATGGGCAGTGGGCAGTTCGCTGGTCTCACCCAAGCAGGTGCCCATCAAGGCGGCTCGTGTCCATGAGGTCAAGAGGTTCTCAACTCCGACACCTATGTCGACGTCTTCGTCCTTGGCTCCCACCACCATTGCTCCACGCTCTGCCACCACCTTGGGGGAGCCGATTTTGCGCACCGAGGAAGCTTTTGTGAACATCCCTCATTTCACCCCCTCTGATCCCAGTCCCACCTACACCTCAGCTCTACCAGAGCTGCCTAAGTTCTCCACCACCCCAGTCTTCAACCCTTCCCCCAACCCTCCCTACAGCCCTGTCCAGACCTCGAGTGTCCCCTACGGCGGGATCCAGGCCCAGAAGCAGTTTAAAAGTGCCCCGGAGCTCAGCCCCTTGGCTAACCCCACCCTGCAATCACTGGCTCCAGGGAACTCATCTGCAATCCGAGTTCCTAGACCCAATTTCAGTGCTTCCAGGATGGGCATCCAGGCTAATGTGTGGAGGCCAACATCCATGCACTCCTGAGTGTGGATCTGGAAGGTTCTTCAGTTATCCTGCCGTAGAACATTGATCATCTTCTGAGGCCAACATGTGACCAGTTTTCATATCAGCTGCTGTGTCTAAAAAATTTTTTTTTTAACTGAAATTAGTGAAACCCGAGAATGAGCATTAATTGCTGCAAATGAAATCGTAAATGGGCATTAATAATGGAACATTTATATTATAGGCTGCATAGTAACAACAATACCATTCTGGATCCCTTTTTATTAGTAATGCAAATCATATGCAAATAGGGTGTAATCACATTAAAAACACCAGGTAACCTTTATCAAACTAAATCATGCACAGCAATATTTGATACGGCCTCACAATTTTGATAATTTAATGAATTAAAAAATTAACTTGTGATTATTGCGCACCCTTGGAAACTGTCACCAAAAATTGCTTACAATTTCATTTCCCCCCTTCAATTAAAACAACAAATATACCTATAAATAGCTGAACTTGAAGGGTATGCATTAATCACGTCATTAATCAATGACTTAGGCAAGACTAACATTCTTGGAATTGTACTGATACGTTGTTGTACTCAATATTCAATGGCATGCTTAGCAAATGTAACCACTGTTAAGTGTTCTGGGGATTGTGGGACCTCAAACCCACAGGGCAGCACTTTGAATTGTAACAGCCAGATATCTGATCTCATGATGCACTTCAGGACTGTGTTTGGGTTCAGAGAGACACAGTAACATTATCACACCTCATAGTTATATCATTAGAAAGAAAGACAGACTGAACCCTATTCTAAATGAATCTCATAGCTGCCTATATCTTCATTGGAATATCACTGGAACACAAGCAAACCAGTTCTACAAAATGTGGACTGCACAAGGTTTCTCTGCAGTTTTGGACAGAACAAAGCACTCCCTGATTTTTTGTGAGGATTCTGTGGCTGATGTATGTATTCGAGTCGTCGTGATTTTGCTGTCGTCTCTGTAGTAGGAAACAAAGGCCTGTTTGCAGTTTTTTTTGGGCGTTGGTGCCCTGTGAGATGTAACGTGCAGCTCCTGACACTGTGACATGATAAAAATGAGTAAGAAGAGTCTGTACAGACAGTCATTGTGAGATATGTAGGGCTGGGATGTCTGCGTTTTCTATGAAAATGGCGGTCTTTACAGTGCCACACGTATTTGGACGTGACGGGTGTGAGATGTGTTTCTTGCTCAGGCCTGCATGTGTTAAACTTACTCTGTACTTACTAGCTTGCCAATGCTCTTAGGTAGCGGCCTTTCTCACTACTCATGGATTTTAGTGAATCACTGAGAAGTAACTAGCAATTAGATATCACAGATTTCGAGGGACTTGAATTTACAACCTACTGGCTAAGAGTCAAGTTCCCTTCACCTTCCTGGACACAGGAATGGAATCATATGGGGACAGAATATGAGCATATTGGGATTCTGTCTTACAATTAAAATGTCTTGGTGTTGTGACCAGTGTTTGAATCTACATAGATTGGTTATTCTTGCATAGCCTACGATATTTGGATGTTTAAATGTGTGGCAGCTGTACCATAACTGCTCTCCATCACCAGCACACACTAATTGTGTCCAGCAGAATGAAATTACTGTGAGTGTTAGAGTGGATAATTGTTTATTAGAATGAATAGTTGTGAATAATGTGAAGTTACATGAGAGTAACAGGTCTGGGATCAGATACAGAACTGTGTAATGAGCACAGAGAAGCCCTGAGGGCGTGTGGCCAGTGATGTGACAGTCATAAGATGAGCGAAAGAGAGAAACTGAGTGAGTGATGGTCTTCATCGGAGGGTCAGGGTGTGGACCACACCTGCTCCTGGACTTATTCACCGGAGTTCATTGTGGATTCTGAGCATGTTTGATGTAATGTCCTCCTGATGTCGAGTGACTACTGAAGGGAAATTAGGAAGGAGAAAACCCCCCTCACACTGCCTGAGGAGACACGGAGGGAGTGGCAGATGTTTGGATGGTATCCTGGAAGGCCTTGGAATGGCTTCTTCTGTATCCTCACGTTCATGTATATAAAACATCTTTGAGTGTCACAGTTGTCCTGTCCTGTGTTTTTTTAATTGTAAGCTTATATTTCTGAATGACTCTCTGCTTCACCCTGATCTGTTGTTCTTGCTATAAATGTTCTCAGTAAACTGCAGTCACTCAACAGCCTTCAGTCACAATGGTCTTTTTTTTGCCGTAGAGGCTTAATTCAAGATTCAAGGTTCAAGAGGTTTATTCGTCACGCACACAGTTGTACACAAACAACATGTAGTGGAATTTGACCCTGGTCACTCCGAGCAGCTGTGCATGATAACAAAATATAGAAAAAAATAAGGAAAAATAATAAGATAAAAAATATATGAAATGTTCAGCTGTACTTAATCTATACATAAGTGATCTACGGATGTCAGTGCAGGAACCACAGAGCGCAGAGAGAGGGTCATGCAACATTGTTCCTATTGTCAAAAATCCACCATAAGCTTTGGCAATGTCAGGTACACCATCGCAAAGGCGATTAGAGCGGGAGCTGAGCCCATAAACGTCTCGTTGGGAAAATAAGCTCAATTTAACAAGTGGCTCTCAAGTTAAAAGTTCAATGCAATCATGCTATTAAGCTATTATGGGCTCTTCCTTTAGTCTGGAGCTAAAATAACCGCCTTTCCATCGAGCCCTTCCCGTGTTGTTCTGTTTTTATCTGCTTAACATCGACACGACCAAAGTAGACTGTAACCTCACACTTTCCATCTCCTTCTGCTCTTTATTAATCTAGCCCTGGGCTCTCCCTCCCAATCACGGTGCTGCATGCGGAATGAGTAAAACAGACTGATAATTCATGCTCTAGAAAGTGCTTGTAATGAAACCATAACCTTTATCTGTCTGTGGGTCGCCGATACTGCATTAAAGGAAGCGTTTGTCATTATCTACATCTACCACAAGATGTCACTGTAGTTTCATATGTGTGAAGCTCTACTGACAATCGCAGGAAAATGTCCAAATGTTTTACTTTCTTCTTAACCTGAATTTTATGTGTTTAAGTAGGTTTTTTTCTTTCATGATGGATTTTTAAACTATAAAACAATTTGTCAAAGATAAACAAATCGGTAGAACATTTTCCTCTGTGAGTAGTCATACTTTTATTGGCTTATCAAGTCAAAGTACGTCCTATATTTGTCATTCTGAGCTGCCAGGGTTTGTTTTCACACTTTTCCGTGAGCTAAGATGGGCTGTGACCCTGCAGTCTTTCTGACACTAGCTTAGGTGTCAGTCTAACTGCTAAGTTTAGCCCCGTGGCAGTTTCTATAAACATGGAAGTAGGCTGCTCCTAGTGGCCAGGGTCAGTATTTCTCACAGTTTACTGGGCTTCAGTAACTGCCAAGCGGGTATTTACTCCACATGCCCACACCCTAAAAATAATCTAGTTAATATCCTAGTATTCAGTAGTCCAGCCCTCTCCTAATTACGATGTAGCGGTGACAGATGCACCAGTTAACCACAGAACCCTGCATGTTATGTTGAGACATTTAGTTTTCTCCAGCTATTAATTTGTTATTACACCATTTTACTTGATTACACCTATTACAACTGTCAAATTTTGTAGAACTGTGCATATACAACCATCTTTTTATAATCAATGATGTAAGCCATTGTTATTAGACTATTTAATCTCTTGTAGACTTTTTTTTTATCAAGATTACGATTTCATACATTTGTATTGATATATTATAATCCCACAGATGGATATTTTTTCTGAAGCTGTAAAACATCTGTGATGGACTCCTTGCCACAAGAACCCAGGAGCAGATGTTTTCTGAAGCTGCAATACATCTGAAGCAGGCTCCTTGCCACAGGAACCCAGGAGTAGGTGTTCTCTGAAGCTGTAAACCAAATCATTACAGTCTGTGATAATCCGGATAACAAAGAGCGAAGGGGCTGTTCTGAGGGACAAATCAGGCCTGCAGAGATAGAGCATAGCTGATGAGCACATAAATACCCAGGATGCTGTCATGGATTGGCGCAAGGGCAACAGCTTTTGTGGTCTAGTGGGTGAAAATCCCAATAAGAGATTAACCAATTAACACATGGCAGCAGTGGGCATGTCTTTTTATCCAATCACAACATCCCACAGACACCTGGTATTCCAAGTGTCTATATATAGGGACTGGATGGATAGGCATGGTTTGTCCGGATAATGCTACAGTTGGCCTCAGCATTTCCCTGCAGGAGAAGACCAGCCCCCCAAAACACATACACACACACACATACACATGCACATCCACCCCCCCCCCACCGTGAAGAAATACCATCCATTCCTGGGCAGAAACGCTGGGAGGAGTACCCAAGCCTCAGGTCCGAAGTAACCTGGGACTCTTGTAATTTTCACAGGAATAATCCGAACATCTTCCTTTCTGTCTCCCACCCTGAGGGTTCCCAGACCGCGGTAAGTGGAGAAACATAGCGGTTCTGTTTATTAGGGTTCGGGCACCGAGCATCAGGGTGCCTCCAGAATGAAGAGACCATGTAGTGCTACGATTCCTAAGGCTGGTGATGACAGCTGGTTGCCACTTTCTTGAAAGCGCTCCATCATGGGAATCTTGCATTCTTGTGAAACATCTAAATGAATTATATTGCAACAATGTATCATTTTGCAAAAGGTGCACAAACAACCTAAATACATAAATATCTCTGCATTTCTGTATTTTATGTGGAACAAGATCGAATCACGTGGTTTTATCAAAGAGAACGCAACAGCATACAGACTTCACAGATAGGCAGGAATAATTTATTAATTCACTTAATTAATTAAGAGTAAACTCTCATGGAAAGCAGTCATATGAGTTGTACATGTTTGTTCAGAGTATGATGTTTATACGGTCACTGTCCTCATCGTTTTCTCCTGATTGCAGTTACATGTTACTTATTCATGGCTAGCAAACGGACATTTTCACTTTCAGCCTGAGTCCTAAATCACGTTGCTCGTTTGGAGAATTTGCTGATTGTCCAGCTCAGCTCCTCGCTGTGGCTTTTTATAACTTGCCAGCCCAGGAATGTCCATGGGGTAACTGGAGCTCGCTGGTCTCCGATGGCTTCACAGGAGGCTTTCTCTGCTGCTGGCTTGGGTCAAGGCATTCTGGACACTGTACAGATCTGACAAACCTCACAGGGAAAATCAGAGCACCGCATGTGATACCTGTCCATCCCACATCAAACAACATAGCAGCTAATAGATTGTCCTAGTTCTATTCCTCTGAAAGATGTCTGAATTTAAAGTGGAAATTCTTGATGTTAAGAATACTGCTGAGAAATCCTATGATTCAAAGTATTTTCCTTGATAGTTTTAAAATTTATTTTTTTAATTTATTGTGCAAAGTGACAAACACTTGAGAAAACAGGGTCAGCCAGTCATATAGTCTCTAATGTGTCATGTGTTTTACCGTAAATTTCCCCTCAAATCCCACATGCTGTGGCAGACACTTGCGCGCTGTAATATGTGACATCAGGTGACCCAGGTCTGGGTCGGTTCTGTCTCTAACACCACTGAGCCCTGACCTCATGCCACCATAAATTTGGTTCCCAGAGAGATTGCTTAGTTAAGGGCCACTAGGGGTGTAATAGACCATATATGGTTTATATATATATGTTTCTCAACTGGTGGGTCACGGGACTATTTTCAGTGGGTCCCAGAGTGTGTGGTTTAAAAAAAAAAAAGACTTTAATCCCCCCGCCCCTCCCACTGATGGTCATGAGCAATACAGTTCACAGTAGCGAGGACTCCTACTGTAACCCCCCAGTTGGTAGAGTGCTGACCATACGAGCATCGGCACTGCATGCTGGTCCCGCTTCCACTCGTCTCCTGTTCCCCCAGCCTCCCGTCATGCCGCTGTCAGTCGGGCCGGAGTGGAAGAAGCCGACCAAGCTCATCACAGACTTCTCCAACATCACGCAGGACGGTAAGATGGCGGTTAAATATTGCACAAGCACATGGACAATTGTGTAAAGCACAGACACGCAGAGACACAGCGGTTGGGGATACAGGTCACAGTGCTTGGGGATACAGGTCACAGCGGTTTGGGATACGGGTTACAGTGGTTGGGGATACGGGTTACAGTGGGTTTGGCATACAGGTCACAACGGTTTGGGATACAGGTCACAGTGCTTGGGGATACAGGTATTAGCGGTTGGAGATACAGGTCACAGTGCTTCAGGGAACAGACTGGTACCTAGGGGGTGCTGGACGGGTCTTTCAACCAGACGTTTATCCTGTGGTGTGTTTCCCAAAAACACCCATTATCACCTTACATAGACCCATTCAGCTGCCATTAAGTTGCTAATGTAGTTAGCAGCTATGCTTTTGGGAAACGTACCTGATCAATTCCTGCAAAGTATCACTGCAAACCACTTCTTAAAACTCCTGGCTGTTCCTCCCCAGGGCTAAAAGGGTATTCCTGAATACTGAGCACTGATAACCCCTCCCCTGAAATGCAGTCCAAATACCCAGCATGCACTTCTCTCTCTACACACTCGCCTCTTTAGCACGATTATATGTGGTATTGATTGTAGAGGGTATTCTGTGGTTCTGAGGTTATGGTTTAAGTTTGTGGTACTGGGTTTGTAACTGGCAGATTTGTCTGGTCTGGTCCCATCTTACTGGTTCACATTTCAAACAGAAAACGATGCATTTCCAACTGATATTGAACTGTCTGTTTCATTTTTGTTCATCATGCTTTGTATCTGTCCATCCAATTAATCCCTAGTGCTTTAACAAAAAGGAAAGAATGAATAAATGAGACACACTGTTCTTCAAAGCATAAGAAATGAACCGTAAGAGAAGATGGAGCAGGGCTGTTATTGATGTCCTGCCTGCAAATTGCATACGGATTTAGATGTAAAGTTGCCGCCCCGGAGATCCGCGGGGGCCTGGCTGTGTCAGTAGCTGAAACGTCACCCGTGAGGCATGAGAAATGCAGCGTCTGGCGCCGCATGTTGCCTGCGGACTCTGTCCGTCCTCGCATGTGTGCGCGTGTCCGCAAGCCATGCAAAATGCCCTGGACTATCTGGCAATGAAAACATCATAATCTGTTTCATGCTGATCGCCACCATTTGCGCCATAAGGTTTTTCCTGTGACCACAGTCTCTTTAGTCATTTACTTTGTACCGAGTAGAACTCAGTTTTGCTTCCAGAACTACATCAAGGGTAGGTGACTTGTGCATTCAGTGAACCCAGCCTGAGCACCACTGCTGTACTGCGCTGTTATTGCTGCACTTGTGGCCTTCCCGTTAGCTTTAATGAGTCTGGCCGTCCTCCGCTGTCCCCTAATTAACCAGGTGTTTTTGCCCACAGAAATGCCCCCGGCTGCATGATTCTTGTTCCTCACACCATACTCTGTAAGATCCAGAAGACTCTGTACCGTGTGAGAATCCCAGGAGACCAGGGCTTTAGCTCAGGGATCTCGTATCCTTCCCCCTATCAGGCAGCCAATGGGACGATTTTCGGTTGTTCTCACAGAGCTCCCATGCAGACACGGGTCATGTGACCGATCGGTAATGGATCTACGCTTGGCCCTCACCCTGGGCCACGGCGATCCAAACAACTCTTACCAGACCTCTTACCGTAATTTACGCTCTACTGTGCGGCAGAGACGCTGGTTGCTCTCTGGACTAGAGGCTGCCTCACATTTACGGGAGAACATCAGCTCGAGATGAGATGAGGGTTCGAGACTGGGGTACCTGCCCTGCAAAACAGAGCCTCTCCTTTCATTGTAACTGAAAAATGAATATGTATGTTTATCTGAAAGCTTCTAGAGGTTTTGTAAACCTATGTTTATCTTCTCAGCTTCTCCAGATTAATTTCTGTAGAAACTTCACATGACGTTCTGTGATGATTCTGGGTGTTTATCTATCCATGCTTTGTGGCCCAGACCCAGACATGCACCTGGAGCCGGCGGAGCTTGACCTGGGGAAGAAGATCAAAGCCCCCAAGGAGGTGATGCTGGAAGAGCTTTCTCTGCTGAACAACAAGGGCTCCAGGATGTTCAAGATGAGGCAGCAGCGGGTGGAGAGGTTCACCTACGAGAACAACCCCGACCTGCACAACCAGGGCACCATGGTGAGAATGCCGTCCCTGTCTGTTCCTTCCACCAGGGCATCCAGAGAACATTCTGGATCAATGCTGAGCTTCATGGCCAGACAGCCGGTACCACAGCAGATAAGTACTTGCACTCAAAACTAGAAGGTTATAATCCTGAGATGAATCTTATAATAAGAACTTAAGCTGAATCGATTTTTGTGATTTGGGGGCAGTGTGTGTCTCAGTGGGCTAAGCCTGCGTGCCTGTAATCAGAAGGTTGCCAGTTCAAACCCAGCCTCAGCACATCTGTGGGTCCTTGAGCAAGGCCCTTAACCCCCAGCTCCCTGGGTGCCCCAACAGGTGGCTGCCCTTCACAGACAGCTTACTCTACGAAAAAGAGCAAGTTGAGGGAGGCGTAAAGACAATTTCCCTACAGGGATCAATAAAAGTATCAATTATTATTATTATATAGTATGTTAAAATTAGAGGGACATTTTAAGGAATTCACCATTGGATTCTTATTTACAGTTGCCTAAAAGCAAAGCAATCCTGTTTTTAAGGTGAATTAGGTTTTCATAACAGAATAACATTTTTAATGACTGTCAGGGGTCAGACTTTACTCTCCGGCATCTATTTTCTCTTTCTCAGAGCGACTCAAAAGGAAGGAGTTCGCCCGTCATCCAGAGTCCAAGATGCCATCCAGTTCTGATCAATGGAGCCTACTGTGGGCCAACAGGCAGCCTGAGAGTGATGTCAACCCTATATATCAGGATGACTGAGTACCATGGCCCAAGGTGAATGTTTGGGTGTGTTGAACAAAGACCAGTGCCAATGTACTGCATATGTTTCCCCTAATATGATAATTAATTCAGGACGCACGACAATACACAAAAACAGTTTATATATCAGATATATTTATGCCTCTAACAAAAAGACAAACTGAACAGTGGCCGGTTAAAAAGAGGGTTTGACTGTTAAAGCAGGAACAAGAACAAGAACCTCTGAATGTCAGTGTAATAAAAGCGACCCAGACGTAACAGATAACAGGAATCAGACCGGTTCTTGCAAGTTCTAATGGATGATAGTTCCTGTGGATAATTACTAGCAAAGTTAACTTATTGTGTTTGGGTCAATAGCATGAGAAATTGACTACTCTGTCTCATTTGAGAATCACCCACATATGGAATGCTACAGACACTCTGGTGAAGCAGCCATCGATTATCACAGGTTAAACTGCATAACATCCTGATTTTAACCACATCCACACTGCACTGTCCCAGGAAGCTGAAAGTCTCCAAGCTCCAAGTCTTTCGCATTTGAAAATTTACAATTAGGATTGACCAAAGACAATAACTGATTGTACTGCACTGTTTCATGCTGATATTTTGATTATTATGAACCTACAAGAGCATTGTGTTTAATATTCAAATGTAATCATGTTGGTGGAAAACTTGATTTGGTGTAGTTTATATCTTTGAGTGAAACCAATTTATGACAGAAACATTTAATTTGACATTGCCATCTGAAGATATTGCATATGGGATGATGTCACCTGTGCATTATGTCTGTTATTGCTGGGGAGAAGCACGCATGGACAGCACGTGCTGTCAGCGCTGATGAGAAACCTAACTGTCAGTAAGGTTGTGGGGTGTGGGCCTCCCCCGCTGATCCTCACCCTCTGTGTCTCCTTATGCACGAGCAGAAGGTGAGCTGCCTGACCTGGCATCGCAGGGTAAACATGTGGCAGATAAAGGTGCCATGCAATACACCACAAAGAAGTGTACATGCTGTTTAATTCATTTTTATAAATGTAATTAAATATTGTAATACACTAATGTTATGTGGCTTAATATCAGGAATGTCATGGTTTTGTGTCAGGGGGACTAGACAGCCTAAATAATGGGAAGCCCTCAAACAGTGTAGACACACACACACATGCACACACACACACACACACACACACACAAGTAAGCAAATAAAACAGTTTTTGCATTTTTAGTTTTTTCATTGTAGTCACAGATTTTTATAAAACAGAGTTTTCCCATATGGGGACCAGGAAACTGGTGTAGTTTATGTCTATGAATGAATTCAAACTATAACAGATATATTTAATTTGACATTGCCACCTTAAGATGTTGTATATGAGGTGACATCACCCGTGCATTATGTCTGTTACCACTGGGGAGAAAGACGCATTCCAGACAGAAAAGGTGGTCCCCACAACATCAAAATAACAGGTTTAAGCACATTATGGGGACATTTGGTCCCCACAATGTAATGTATACATGACTTACACAGACACACACACACGCAGGTGCTACTGAACGGCCCAGTTCCACTGTACTTCTGACCTCTTGTCCCCATATGTTCCCACTCAGGAACCATAAACACCCTCCTGTGACACAGTATAATTTATTTTTGGCTAAAATGTACAGCATCAATAAAAGTCCATCACAGCCTACAGAATCCCACACCTTTTTATACACCATTTGCTCACTTGTCATATTCTAGACATTTCTGTTGGACATAAATCTATTTAAGGTACGAAACTAACTTTTAATAAAAGGACAATGTATAGACCTGTTCTATAGGAAAGGTAACCTTAAATGACTTCTGTTGTGATCTGGCGCTA
>JAOYFF010000042.1:2044707-2089394 GCA_025773925.1 Cryptomyrus ogoouensis
CATTGCACTCAACTGGTTGGTTGAAACAAAATCCTGGTTTGGATTCTTACTTTCTGGACCTGAAATGTCCACCTCTGAGAATCTCAGGTGGTTAGTATTGCTTCAGGCTGTTTTGTTGAGCTTGAGTCTTTGAAGGCTAATTTTCTTGGTAATAGTTCTGAGGCGATATTCTGGCCAGGAGTCTCAAGCCTGTTTACAAAGAGTTGATTTGGCAGGTTAGGCAACGTCCTACGATTCAAGGCGTCAGAAGGAGTGGGTGAGGAAGGACGCGGGGGGGGTCAGCAGGAGGTCAGTCCTCCTTCTCTCCTCTTGCCATGGCCCCAGACAGTGCAGCATTAATGGATCTGGTGGATCACACCCCCCCAAAAAAAGCTGCAGCAATTGTGGTTTGTGGTTTTGGGAGGGGGGGTCGTGAGAACAGGCCAGTTTGCATTGTGGAAACACGGTGGATTTTTTTTGTTCATGCATTCACAGGGACCTGAGAAGCGTGATCAGCATCTTGGCTAATCCCGAAGCCCCCAGGACACTGAAAGACTGTAAGACAAATTCGGTCCATGCCTTTCCGCTCTTAGGGAAAGTACCCAGAATGCATCTCTTCTCGGTGCTGCTCAGCCCCTTGCTGTGCTCTGAATATATTAAGGAAGCTGGCTCTCTTTCCCATTTTCCCCCTATGAATGTATGTGTGTCATTAGCTTTTGTTGCTGCAAATATCCTGAGAGTTTCTCTACATGTACGGCCTAAGCTGCTGCTATTGTGCTGTAAAATTTCTGTGTCTAAAACAGTCCTTATTGGTTATGGGTGTGCTGATGCTCGCACTGATCCGTGAGTTGCTTTTGAGAGAAGCTCCAGACGAATAAAGAAAAGTAGGCGTGTAATGTGGCATGTTTACAAGAGCAGGAAGCCATTAGAAAGGGTCCTGGCGGCAGCAAAGGCTACAATTCAGCCGTTCCGACTCCTAGCATCCACACAAGGCCAGCTCTGGGCCGCCGGCTAATGAGCCTTCCATCAGCACAGACGGGGAAGACGTGTGGGAAGCGTGATGCTCCATTAGTGGGGCGCCCCCTGGAGTACCGGGGTGAATGTGGTCATCAGGGTGTGCACGACGCCTCCTTTCAGAGTTCAAAGTGTGTCCTGGCTTCGCTTCCGGCGGCTGGTTACCACCATCACAGCATCCTCCTTTGTTTAACTGCGTTTCTGGTTTCTGTCCCACAGCACCATTTCATTTCATGTCTCCTTTCTTAGCTCAATGTGGAAATGTATTAAATTTTTATAACTAATGGTCTACACACTGGCCCATGTTCCAGCATCCGGCGTGTTACAGAGGCATGGTATGCGGGTGATTTAAAAAGTTGTTTGTTTCTAATGTATGATTACCGCAAACCCCATCTGCCTCACACAAGCGAATAACGCACTCACTCACCTGACTGTGTGGTTTAAGCAAATGCAGCATTATGAGGGTGGTATGTGGCTTAAGGGGTTAGGACACTGTGTCCATGGTCAGAAGGTCGCCAGTTCGAATCCCAGGGTTGGCGAATAGATTTTACCATTGGTCGCCCTGAGTGAGGCCCTTAACCCCAAATCCAGAGGCCCTGTTTCTCAAAAAATCTATGTTGCTTTAGAAAAAAGTGTCTGCTAAAATAATGTGAGGTTAAATACGCAAATATTGGATATGTGGGATTGCCTGCTTTTGTCAGAAACTCTGAGCACGTGTGTTGGTGTTTTAAATGAGGAGCCGGTAGAGGTAGAGCATGACTGAGGAGGATTTGGAGAAGGAGAAGCCCCATGCGGGCTGGGGTGACCGCGCCGGGAATCTGCTCTTCTTCATCGCCTACAGGGTGGCAACTTGTGGGGAAGAAAAACAGCTCATGCTCTTAAGAACTGGACGAGCTTCAGGTGTCTGTTCTGAACTTTCGTACCCTGATTACAACTTTTAAGCCTGACAAAGAAAAAATGGGCCTGGCTCCTCTGCCAGCCAAACGCTGGAGGGTGAGCTGCAGGTGCAGAATGTCAGGAAGCCAGGAAAAGCCAGTTTTTCCAGGGACTTAATGCCGCTGAGTGTTTCACTGAAATGAGATGTGGCGGCGTGGTAAGGGGTGTAATATAAACATAATCCACACACACACATATATATATATATGTGTGTGTCTGTGTGTGTATCTGTGTGTGCGTGGGTGTCTTTGTGTGTGTTTGTATCTATGTGTGTGTGTGCGTGGGTGTCTTTGTATCTATGTGTGTGTGTGTGTGTGTGTGTGTGTGTGTGGGGGTGGGTGAGGAACTTTGAGGTCTCGGCTGAGGTTCTCAGTGGCCCATCCACGTGCCTCACCGAAGGTGACCGACCTTACTGATTCTACCCTCCCTGCCAGAATTCCCCAAATAGACACTCTGGCTGCTGGACGACCTGCGTCACGCCAGTGGGGAGCCCCCCCCCAGCACCGAGCTGTGTGCAGCACGTCAGTACCCCCCCTTGATGGGATGAGGACATCGCAGGACAACAGAGAACTCTCACAAATAACTCCCTTAAAACCCATCTCTCTGCCAGAGCTGATCTCTTGGTTACACAGGATTGATCAGGTTGACTCCTGGTCCTCCTTTATTTTGGTTTGGGAGTGTTAGGTCTTACTGTCTCGTAGTGCCATCTGTCAGTGCTGTAAACAAGATAGTTTCTCCAATTTGTTGGTGGTAAAGTGTGCTGTCAGTCTGTGCTCTGATCTCATTCTGGTTAGCCTTCTTTCTGTATGTGACCTAGTCCATCTCCACCCATTCGTCCCGTAACTTCTGAAGGTCATGATTGGTTTTGTCACATAGGTTATTTTTGTGTATGACATTACGCCATTGGTTAATGGTATCAGAAAAAGCCCCGAATCAGGCTTTAGTCAACTTTGTACCTTTAAGCAGCTTGCTTTGTTTCATAGCTGGCAGGAAATGGTCTTAGATGTGTGCTGACGTCTTTGGTTCACCACGCACCATTTAAATGTGACATCATCTCAGACACATGTGGTGTGCCACCTTGTGTGTGACGCAGTGGGATCGCTGGTTTCCACAGCACCTGAAATCAAAGGTAACCTGTTGCCAAGGAGCATATTTATTTTAAGCAGCGATAGAAGATCGTTAAACAATGTTAAACATCAGTCACGCTGGTCATCATATGTCATCAGAAAATGAGGGTTGCAGCAAAGGTCAGGAGATGGATGAGATGGAAAACAGGAAGAGGGTCCTATAAAAGGGGGAAAATGAGTGTAAATATTCCACGTAATTCCTTGAGGAAAAGGTGTTCTTCTCTGGATGTTCAATATGATCCTTAACGTTATGGAGAAGTTTGGATTATACACCCACCCAAGGCTGGCTTTCTGTAATTTTCTTGTGTCTTAGAAGATAGTGATCAACATTACAGCAACCTGTGGTCCAATGGACCTTCCAGCCTCTGAGTCACGTTTCATCCAAAGTTAATCACCTTCATCAGGAAGTCCACGCCTACCCTGGAGGTACCACACCCATAGTCAAAAAAGGAACATGTCACATTGTTTTCTGGGTTACTGGCACCACGAATACACAGGGGCATGGGGCAAATCTGCCTTTAGAAACCCAAAAATAGAAATCAGAATCCCTTCAGAAATTACAATAATAAGCTAGATTCAGTGTGTTGGCGTATTAACAAAATTTAAAAGAAGGGAAAGGTTGTAAATGAAAAGACCCCTAGCAGAGAAGTGCCTAAACAATGAAACCATGCGTGGCTCATGGACTTTACGTCCAGTCTTCATATACTCTGCCCTGGAACACTCCGCGGAGGACGCCAAGGTGCACAAACTCATAAACTGCTCTTTCAGTTCAGGGTTGTAGTCAGCTTAGAGCCTACCCCAGGAAACCCAGGCCACGAGGCGGGGGCATCCCATCTGAGCCCGACCCGAAGGGCACACCATCGTATTGCTGGACCATTTTAGGTACACCATTTCACTGGGCTGCAGGAGGAAGCTGGAGCACCCAGAGAACACCACACAAACACCAGGAGAACCTATAACTCCATACACACAGGGCCAAGCTCTGAACCCACAAGCCTCGAGCTGTCAGGCTGCAGCGCTAAACCCTGAGCCACCGTACCAAAGGACACTTTCCCTATATTTTGTCCTCTGTCCTAACTAGAGCTCAAGGCCCTCCCTGATGCTTCTGTGGTCGTCACACTAGGAGTGAAATCCATTCGCTTCTTTCATGATGACGTTTTGGCCACAGGGGCTGTGTAATTTCGGAAGAAAGCAGGAAATCTTCCACCAAACACCGGCTCTATCTGTAGTGTGGAGGCGGCAGCATCCCTGCAGAGAAACTGCTTCTGTTTCATCCATCTGTTGATCAACATGGTGTGCAATGAGTGACCAGTGGTTGCTTAGTGGTTTTAAATTAAACATCCATGAAATAAGCCAATCGAGGATCCAATGGCCTTTTTTCAGTAGTAAAATGCCGTCAGGAGGTATCCAAATATAGCACTCTCCTTCTGGCAGTTTAGTCACTGTCCGATTTGATTGGCTAAATGATTTAGGTGCTGGGTTTTTGGGGGTGAAACTCAGGATGTGTGAGACCTTGGACCAGAGTTGACTTCCACAGCGTGGTCGTTGGCTTCTTTTAGCTGTCAGCCTTAGGGGATGCTATACGCTAAATGTGAGCGGCGGTTCATGAGAGCTTCAGTCTGGGTTCAGTAGGACAGTCAGCTACGTCTCGAGAGGCGGCGAGCGTGAAAGTGCTCTGAGCGTATTCACAGGCTTCTTGACCTGGATCGCTCCAAGCGGCAGGCTGGCTCACGGAGTCGCCTTGGATGGGGCGAGTCCGTAATGAGCTTGGCAGTTTTTTGGGCCGGTGCTGTTTGCCATTTAGTGTTTGCCGTCAAAAATCACGGCGTCACAGGTGAGGCATTGAGAGCACCTGTAAGTCTAGCAATCCTGGATCGGACAAGCCTTTACAAGTGGAATGTTTTGGTCAGGCTCTGGCCAACCGTAGTCTGCCTCATACCCCAGAAGACCAACAGCAGTTGTTCCGCCATCTTGTACTTGGTTATGTAACAGATCTTCCCACCCGACCAACCCAGGATCCATGCTCCAGTTTTTCTGGCGGGTCAGAGTAAGAAAAGGGAAGTTATTAGCTGGATACATCATGCTGACACTCTTCCAATGAGGTTTTCATTCATTTTACAGTATGCGGCTGAGATTCCGGAATGTTCCGCACTGTGGACAAAATGAACAGGTAAAAGTAAATTCAGTGCATTCTGTCCCGGAGAAACCCAAGTATACCTTTTTTCAGATTAATATTTAGCTATAATTGTTCCCATGGGCCCAATGAGGGCAGACGGTGATTGAAAAAAACGGGAAAAAAATTCAAACACTACTTGTCTTAGCTAATATACCCATTAAATTATTTGCGTGCGCTTCGCTAATGAAAGCCCCCCAGCACTTGGAGAGTGGCCAGTTCGCAGATCTCGGATATGTTCATCTCACCAGGGTTCATTGGGGTGTGTCTGCCTGGTGCAAAAGGGATAAGGATGCATGTGACCAGTCATGGGGAGCTCCGCCATCTTTAGCTAACACCTCACCTAGCGGCATGTCGGTTAGTGACAGGTCACCTGCATTTTCTGGTTTGTTACTGCCTGTCTCACTTCACCGTCTACAGATGGTCCCTTTAAGGGGGTGTGGTTGTCTGGGGGCAGGGCCAAGTGCATATGAGTTGGGTTCTGTTTTTCTACCCAGGCTCTGCAGTCCGAGGATACACCCTGTGTAACTCTTACTATGCCCCAGCTTTGGTTTTGTTGTCCTGTCCCTCCCTTGACTTGGAAACAGCTGCAAGTTGATTCTGACACTATACGCTGCTGTTTCCCCCCCATCTCCACTTCCGTTCCCAGATTTAGTCCCCGTTCCTCAAGTCTCAAATAGTCTTAAAATCCGCTCAAATCGGCCCTTGTGCAAAAATCATGATTTATTACTTCTTGTGAGATACTCTAGTTGTAGGAAATGATTCTTTTAAATTAGATCTCACTTTGTCTACAAATTGCATTGAGTGGTATTTAGATTCAAGGTTCACCAGGCATACCATAATGTCGCTTTTGTACTGTCATTAATCCGATTAGTCACAGCTTGCTCGACTGTCACTTTCCGCATGAACAGCGTAAACAGAAAAGCTGAAGATGAAGAATCATTGATTTTATTTTTCATGTCTGATACCTGAGATCTCCTTTCTCAGGCATTCACTTAGAGTCTCACCTGGCTTCTGCTGATGTCATTCTTTCAAGGGAGCTCTGCACTGTACCAGCTTTGGTGGCTGTGGTACCTGGTTTGAGGGGGTCACCACTGTGCAGCTGGTTCCTTTATGAACCTTGGTACTCCCACCTGTCTGATAAGGCCGGTTGGAGAGTCTCCATCTGACGTCATGAAGGAGGGTAAATGTTGAGGGGTGGTTTGGGGGAGGGTCAGAGTCTCCCGTGAAGGGTCTGTAGGCCATTCGTATTTGAGGTAGGGGTAGGTTCTCTGAGGGTGTATATTCAGGGTTGTCTAAATCCTGTTCTGTGGAATTTTTGTAATTTGCTTTATCTCTGGCATTTATTTTGTGAAGTCCAGGGCAAAGGGGTAATGCTACAAAAACACAGTGACACTGCGCTGTGCACCTCCTGCCTTTGGCTGTATGTGAGCACAGACCAAAAAACCCAACTAAAAAACCTCGTCACTACAACAGTGTGCCTGATATTCTTCTTGGGCTGTCTTGGATCGTCTGTAGTCCCTCACATCAGCCATGTTGAGGAACTTGACCTTCAACCCCCGCCAACCCCCCCACCACCTCCAGAGCAGTTTTCATCAAAGCGCCTGCACAGTTGATGGATTGTCTGGATGTGCGTTCCTCTGAAGGGCCTGAACGCACCATGTGAGGCGAGCTGAGGTCCCCGATGTGGCCTGTGAGCCTCCTTTGTGTGGTGTCATTATTCACTGTCCTCCGCTGTGAATGGCCGATTGAGGCCTCGTCACCTGCAAACAAACCCCCCCCCCCCGCAATGCCACTTAAAGGGACAATAGCGCCCCCATCGTCAGACCGTCGAGAGTCCACACCCTGTGGGTGTATTTGTGCTGGGGAGGACAGGCTCTGGTCTCGCATCACTCCTTAACCATCAGCGATTGCGTAACCCCCATTTTTCTCTCACACAGACTGACGTGAACCGTTCTCGCTTTAGGTAAGTGTGTCTTCTTCTCGTCGTCCTGTGTTTTAAAATCTGTCTTTTGATTTCCAGGCAGCACGCGGCCCGAACACGCGGTCGGGTGCTGATACAGCAGCAGCTCTTCAGCCTTTAAGGTTGCTGATGGCTTCACGCTTAAACAGACGAGCGCTTCTCTCTTAGCCTGCGGTACTGCGTTGCCTGTATGGTCAGGCCTCAGTGGGGGGCCACAGGGGACCTGTTTGACCCTCAGTATCTCAGATAAGTGATGTCAGGCATTAGTGTGTGGAGGTGTTGGTAGCTGTTTTATGGCAGGGAGGAGGCATGGTTTATTGACACTCCTGCTGATGCTGTTGTCCAGTCTGGGATGGGGGTTAAGCTGTTGTACCTTTGATTTATTAAACCCCCCTTCCTGAATACTGTCATTAACAGGAAGAACAGCAGTTGCCTGTAGATTATTACAGCATACCCTGCCACCTAAGCAGGATGTTTACCTGTAACGGTTTTGCAGTTTGAAGCCTTTCTGGAATCCACTTTCTGCTGACTAGATAGTGACATAGAAGATACCCACCAGAAATCGAACTGCAGTGACTGATCAGATCATTCAGTATTTTTATATTGTTGTTTGTTTGTTTATTCATTCATTTGACATTTTTTGCATAATTTTTTAAATGACTTACTAGTGTTTATTCTGGGGTGTTATTGTGTTATTGTAGCACTGTTGCCTCCCACCTCTAGGGTTCAACCCCCCCCCCCTTAATTTGGGATTGTCCATAATAATTTCTACTCAGGTGGAGATCTATCCGCCCCCCCCAAACTGCCACTGTCACCCTAGCTTGTCAAAACATGGGTTGGCAGGACATAAATGCATGTATTGTGTTTTCTTGTCCAAAGATGCAAGACCATTGTCGTATGACATCATCATGTCCACACACCATGTCTTCACATCCACACAGTGTGTCACATGATGTAATCACATCTACCCAGCATGTCACATGATGTCTTCACATCCACACAGTGTGTCATATAATGTTATCACATCTACACAGCATGTCATATGATGTCATCGCACAAATCCAACATGGCAGCTAGACTCTACTGCTGTTTGAACTTTAATCATTTGATAAATATTTTATGACATGGAATAAATTTCTGTTAGTTGGCGGAGGTGGACAAAGCAGTGCAGATAGTCGCTGATGTAGCATTGAGTCCCTGCGGGGTGTCCCCTGGCTGCGGCCCGAACGTGTTCGGGACCGGCTGCCAGTTGCAATTGTTGTGCGTTTGTGCCCAGCTTGGACCAGTAGTTATACAAGAGCACAATTACAAAAGCATGTGTGTGCGCTTGCATTTGTGTGTCTTCACGCGTTAGCGCCAGTGAACAACACCGTGCTGTTTCCCTAGTCATTTCACAAAGGACTATCGGCTCGCATCAGTGGCCCCACAATGGCGGGGGGTGGGGCTCCTTCTTGTCAAGGACCAGCTCAGTACAGCGCGCCATTCCTAGTGTCATATGCTTTGGATTTTTCTTTTCGCGTGTGGTGGCGCTTAGCCCGTCTCCATGGCGATGGCACCGCAGGGGCGGCCCGGTCCCGCATAGCGGAAAATCACTGACCGCCCCCCCCTTACCCTTCCTGCCTCATTTCCAATTCACCCCCCCTCCAACCCACAAAAACACTTCGCCTTCCCTGGATGAGCGAAGGGGGGACAGTCTTTGCGAGTCCCTCCCTATACACACCCCCCAGCTGCGAGGTAAACTGCTGAGTTGCATGATGTGTGGGCACATGTCAGGGTACCGACTAGCCGAAACACTGGCACACAGGAATAACCAGCCCTCGTGCCCCGCCCCCCCCCCCACCCCCCAGCTGACGGCCATCTTGACCTGAAACTGCATCCTACTTTCTCTTGGCCTGACAAAATGAACGACCGGCATTTCGGTGCCGCTGCAGAGAAGGCTAGTCTGGGCCATCTGTTGCGGGGTCCCGGGCGGAACCCGCAAAGTGGTGGCCTCCTCGCCGCCCGGTGGGCTGCCATGGTGACATCAGCGCACGAGGCAAGTGGACGCCCTCAGACGACAGGATTAGATGATGGAAAAGGTGATTTTCCAGAGAGAGAAGTTAAGGGGACATGCCACACTTGAAAAGAGCACATTTTTTTTCAATATTTGCATTCTGGCCTGGCGAAATGGACAGATTTACAAGCCGCTCTGTTCGCTGAACTATGTTAGCGGACGTGCCTCACCTCACGGTAACCATGTGACAGGCGTAAGACATGGACGGTTATGGAGAACCTCAGAGACCTACAGTTAGCGATGCAATGCTAAGTCAAGATTCAAGAATTCTTAATTGTCATCACATCCATATACAAATACAGAGTGCGGCGAAATACTATTTCTCTTGTGACCCCTGTGGTGCTACACTTAAATACAAATACAATAAAATAAATAGGTGACACAAGCAGATGTTTGGACTCTTCAATTACTGGCTGTATCCACAGCTTCCGCTGTCAGAATCATCTTGGAAATATAGAAATGCAATGTACATTCAACTGTGTACAGTATGATTGCACACATGCACAAACAAACGGATCAACTCAAACATCATGTACACTCATATACACAACAGTTACACACATACTCCCATAGACAACTATCCTGCACACAGCCAATGATTAAAAAACACACTTCTATATAACAGGACCTCAAGAGGAACTGTGCTGGGCCTAGCGCCCCCTGTCTGGTGGAGGACCATTTCCACACACAGGGAGATGGAGGGGAAGCCTGTGTGGTGCAATCATATAGCTGTGGTTAGTGTTTCTCAACCCACGGCATCCTGATCAGCCGCGCACAGGGACGCCGGCCCAGTGTTTGTTTAAATTAGCGGCGCCCTCACATGGTGCTGTGTGGCAGACGTGGCCAAGCCTCCTGTTTACGCGGACGTATCCCGCGGGTCGCTACGATAGCAACGTCTGTTTGCAAAACAAACCGTTCTTGGAGAGGCTGCTGAGGACGGTCCTCGGCTGACTGACAGGCTAATGCGCGCCGTTGCACGGGGAGGCAGCTTCTGTCGACGTTCTGCCTCGCTCTCTTGCCATGAGCTCGGTTTCCTAACGGCAGTAGGATGCTTGATTGGCAGCATTTTTGTGTCAAGCACGCCATTCACACGGCAACGTCCCGCTGTTTGCATGCCGTTTTGATGCCAGACAAAGCTTTTGTCTCCAGCTAAACTGCGATCTTCCTGTTTGAATGTGGCACTGAGAGCTTTTGCATGGTAACTGGATAACGGAAAGTTTATATCATATTAAAGAGAACCTTACACAGGCCATATGGCAGCTGCTTTCTGTAAATATTGTTGTGACTGTCGAAGGACATTGCGTGCACTTGTAATATCAGGCTAATCTTGAGCTGTCTCCAGCTCTTATCATGTCCAGGGCATGTGTAAGAAGGGCTAGCAGGCCGGAAAGATGTCACAGGTAGTGGAAGCGTCACAGACAGCAGGGTAGGCAGAATATCTTGAGAATTTTGGGTCTCCAGGCAGCACAGCCAAAGTAGGGGAGACTAGAGGCAGTGCAAACAGTTAGGTTAGTGCAGTATGTAAGCTCCGGCAGATACGGCTATGGCAGCATAAGTAGGAGGGAGAGGCAGGTGGGAACACAGGCATGGGGAGTCCCTGAAATGTCAGCACCCCAATTCCACAAGGGGGTGTGAAAAAGAGTGACAGACTGACAGTTCAGTTCATCCAAAGCCAATGGCACCGATCCCCAGCCAGCTCTACATCACACACTGTAGGTCTAACTGGGAATAAGTACTAGAGTACTTATTCAGACTAAACAAGTATGTTTTTAGTCTAGACTTGAATGGCGTGGCACGTAAGCTCCACATAGTCACCTGACACATGTCACATAATCAGACAAGGGTGAGAGCATGCCAGGCTGACTATGTGGAGCTTAAGTGTCACATCATTCAAGTCTAGACTAAAGTCTAGTCTATGAGTTAAAAAAACAGTTGCACTTTTCAGTCCAAGGAAGGTTCTGCTGTTATTCACCTAAAGGCCCTGAAGTAAGAGCACTTGTGTCAGCTGATCACCTGAAAGGGGCAGGGAGATGAGGAGGGAGACCAACAGAGACTGGGAGTCATGGAGAGAGACAGACAGAGAGGGAGACAGGGAAACAAGGAAGGAGACAGACAGAGAGGCAGGGAGATGAGGAGGGAGACCAACAGAGACTGGGAGTCATGGAGAGAGACAGACAGAGAGGGAGACAGGGAAACAAGGAGGGAGACAGACAGAGAGGCAGGGAGATGAAGAGGGAGACAGAGAGAGAGGAAGGGAGGCGAGGAGGGAGGCAGACAGATATGCAAGGAGGTGAGCAGGAGACAAACAGATAGTGAGGCTGCCAGACACAAATGGTGTTCTCATTCTCAGACCTCCTTGGAGTCAGGGGTGTAAGCTGCCTTGGGGGGTACCAGCAGTGTTGCATGTGATGCCATCCCTGAGAGAAACAGGGTCCTCGGTTACTGTAGGTCCAGTGCAGGTTGAATCTGGTTCTGTTGTTGCCAAGGTCCCATTCTGGAATGTCCCACCCCTCTGTGAACGGGGGTTGGGGGGGGGGGTGGAGGGAGCAATAGTAGACGGTGACTCTACCCACTAACTCCTTGTGTTTCCTCTGCTTTCTCTTTCAGAGCCGTGGAAGAGGGCAAACAAAGATCTTGTCTGTCTGGGGGCGGGGGGAGGGGGGGTCGGTCCCACTGCAACGTGCACATCAAGCGGACTTGGAGGAGAGGCATCACAGGAGTGCCAGAGGAGCACAGGCACATATGTACCCCCCCTCCCCCTGCCTAGCCCCACGTGGCTGTTAAATTTTGGTAAGGAGCACCGTGAGGAGTCAAACGTGCAAGGCGTGGTTAAATGGCCCGGTAACTGAGCCCCCCCTCGGCCCTGACTTGAGAGGGGGAGGGAGGGAGGGAGAGAGAGAGAGGAAGACACAGATCTCTTTGTACACTTCTCTCCATATGTGTCCCACCTGTTTTCTGCAAGATCGCTCCCTGTCTTCCTTCCCGGCTCCACACTTTTAGCAACAAACAGACCCAAAATAGCTAATCCCGAGAGATTTCTCTATCTCCTGCTGCCGGTGAAGGGTAGGAGTGCCTCACTGTCCCAAAGGCTTGGATCTCCACAGATGGGAGCCACTAAAGACCAGAGTGAATGCCGGCACCCCCTCCTCAGAATGTGCTCTGCCCTCTGGACGTTCTCCCCCCTCGTTTTAAGCTTTGCCCGCTCTGCTCCGTTTGCCCGGCGAAGATGATCCTCTCTCGATTCTCCTGGCAAGCGCCGGCCGTGTGGTGAACTGTGGCATAAGATCCACAACCGGGACAAGACCAGTACTGGGACCGGCACCATGTCGTGGAAGAGGAACTATTTTGCATCGGGCAGCAGCGGGATGCATGGCGCGTATGCCCCCCGGACCATGACGTCTATCGCACCCAGCAAAGGGCTCAGCAACGAGCCGGGACAGAACAGCTGCTTCCTGAACAGCGCCCTGCAGGTGGGACATGAACATGCACACATACTCACGCACACAAGCGAACAGACAGGCAAACAAACCAGTAAACAAGCAAGAGAACAAACCGGCAAACAAACAGACAAACAAGCAGACAAACAAACTAATAAACAATTAAACAGTAAGGCGAACAAACAGGCAAACCAGCAAACAATCAGGCGAACAAACATGAACAAACAACAGATGAAAGAAACATATTAATAAAGCCAAATTACACTCATAAGGAAATAAATAAATGCACGCACACACTTTCAGAGAAATTCTGCATAGTTCTAAAGCTGATGCTGAAATCATGGCCAGTCAAAACGGTCCAGGAGTGACGTCATGCTCTCCCTGCTGAGAGGCCGAAGATCAGAGCCCACAGCTGGGGTCCATGGCCCAGGGAAGGGCGAGAGCCAGAGCCAGATAATCAGCTTATGGCACTTTTAAAGCTTTTGTTTTGTTGCTCTGCAGACTTTTATCCAAAGAGTGATCAGTTAAATTCCCAATGTGTACCTAACTGAGATTTATCATTACTTTTACAAGCTGAAGATGACCTAAAGACGACCATCCATAGACCTTTGACCTCTTATAATTCCAATATATGAAGGGATGTTTGGATTTTTGGTGGGTGCTGTCGGTACTATCAGCCAGTTCATTGGGTATGTCATTTGTGTAAAAAGGTGTTGGTGTTAATGTGGTAATGTACATTGGTTATGTACATGAACAAAAGTCACATACATGACAACCCAGTCCATCATTAAGTTTCTGGTGGTTTGATAAGATGCAGCATCAGTGCAGTTTGTGGTCTTGATGAGCAAACTTTGATAGCTGTGTCATTTGTGGTCATGAAAACCATGTGATACATTCACTGGCAGTCTATGGTCTTGAAAAGTTACACATGATGACAACCCAGTCTGTGGTCTTGATGACTAAGCCTCGCCGAAAGCCTAGTATGTGGTCTTTGTGAGTAACACCAAATGACAGCCCAGTCTGTGGTCTTGATAAGTATCACTCAAATCGATGGCAACTCACTCTGTGGTTTTAATGAGTAAGAGTCGCTGAAAGCCCAGTATGTGGTTTTTGTAACACCAAATGACAGCCCAGTCTGTGGTCTTGATGAGTAACATCAAATGAGAGCCCAGTATGTGGTCTTGATGAGTAACACCTAATGAGAGCCCAGTATGTGGTCTTGATGAGTAACACTCACTGAAAGCAGAGTCTGTGGTCTTTATGAGTAAGGTTCACTGACAGCCCAGTCTGTAGTGCTGATGAGTAACACTCAATGACAGCCCAGTCTGTGGTCTTGATAAGTAACATTCAATGACGACCCCGTCTGTGGTCTTGATGAGTAACACTTAATAGCCATGCAGTTAGTTAGTCTTGATTGGAAAAACCTGAATTTGCATACATATCTATATTTCCAGGTCCACAGAGGGAGATGAAAGAGACAGAGATGATTTAAATAGAATGTGTTTATAATGAGCTCTGTATTATTTAGAGAGGCTGCCTTTGTAGTACATCTGTGTCTCTTTTCAACTGTCATTTACTATAAAGAATTGCAATGCTGCATGTAATATTTTTCTGGCTGCTGTTTTTGTTGCTGTGTGACTTTTTATAACCAGTCCCCTGCTTTGTTAAAAAGCTTTTTTTTTTTTTTTTCTTTTTTCTTTTTTCATGTCCTTTTATCTCTGCCAGTTTGGCGTAAAGCACATTAAGCATTATCAAGAGGGAATTTCGTGGAGAGCTGCCGTTTTCATTTTTTTCCATCTGAGGCCTCACGTGGCCTAATTATCGGTGAGGATGCACCCACCTAAACAGTCACTCTGAGGGGATTTCATGTTTCCTCCGTTGTTTCTCAGACTCTTGATTTCATTTGCCACAGTTAGTTAAGCGCCCACCTTTTGTGTCTGCCCGTCTCCCATCACTGCTGTTTAAAATCCCGGGGGGGAGGATTAGGGGTGACCCAGGACAATTGTTCAATTGAATCTGGTATGTTTTTGGTCATTAATCTACGTACTTTTAGTATGATGTGTTTCATAAGTGGCAGAGTTGTTGCTAGGAGCCTTTAGCTAGCAGAGGTGGCGGGATGTACGGTTGAGTTGCTGAAGTATGTCTGACCAACAAATTGTTGACAAATTGTCCCTGGTCTCCCCTGATTGTTAATTAAAGGTGTCAGCCATCAATTAAACTTGGAGCCATTTTATCAGTGTAAGGTTGCCATTAAAATTCTGATGGAGACTCGTAGGGAAGGCCCCACTTTCAATCAACGGTAATATGTGTCGAGCAGGGTGTGGTGGCATTTTCAAAATACGGAAAAACATGCCTCGTATTACTTCAAAACAGGACACAGCATTTTATTTTTCTGCAAGGAGTGATCCGGTACAACACAGGACAGGTGGCAACGCTAGCTGCTGGTGCGATTTCATTAAAGTTTTTTGCAATGCTGTGCTTGTACATTTGTACAGTGTAACATTGTGTGTATTTGTGAACATATTAAAAATATGTCTGACTGTGGTTAAATTGCAAAAATTAGTGTGATATAAATCAGGGGAACAGAGTAGCTAACAGACCAAAACAACTGCACTCAAAAGTACAAGGTCACTGGAGAATCAGAATTAACTAAGGACACTGAAACTACCCAAAACTGGGTGGGAAATACTTGCATGAAATTGTTAGTGTCTGTTTTTCACAAATGGATAAGTATTTACCACTCAGTGCTTGATGGTGTTTCTTTGTGAAAATCCCAAAAATCCTAGAATGACATGCTGGTGTATGGACTGTGAGTCAGGCTGTAAGGTTGTGTGTGTACCTGGAGTTGTGCGTGTTAACTCGCTGCACCTGTCCCTGGTTCCTGTCTGATGGGCGAGTCAGTGTGGTCCTGATACCAGCCCTGACATCCAGCCAGCCTGCCGTCTTGTTTAACAGCTTGCGTGACACCCAGCCTTTGTTTTAATGATTTGCCTCCACTTTGCTGACCCTGCTCTGAATTCTGGAAAAGGAAGACCATCCCGAATAAATGTGTTATTCTGTGCTGTCTTCCTGTGCCAGGTGGCTTTCCAAGAGAGATGCACACATGGATGTTTTGTTTTTCATGTTGTATTTCAAACATGACGTGCTTACCTTAAAGAATATAGTTACTGTCAGTGTCCAGGTCTCAAAGTGTTTATGGTCTGGTTGTTGGGTAATTCAGTGAGCTGTAGGGAATAGGCAGCAGAAGTGGAAAGTGGAGGTACACAGGATCCTGTGAACAGCTGGCTGGTTCTTTAGACCTTCTGTTGTTTTTCCAGTTTAATTATGTACGTATTGTCTGGAATTGTCTGGAAGTTTCTCTCTATAACTGAAGCTTTATGTTTCTTGCCGTATTCAGGAGAATTATTTTAAATGAGAATGTGTTTCATTGCTTCCAACCCTAAGTTTTTGTCCTTTGAGGTTAATGTTCGATGACGATCATCTTGGGTACAATGAGATGGTGGGGGCAGGGGATTGGTTTAAAACCTGAGTTTGGTGCATGTACTGTATGTATGACAGGGGGAAATATTAATTATTCATGTAGAAAAATATTATTTGACATACATTAACACATAAGGATTGATATATATATATTTATGTGTGCGTGTGTAAATATAAATATCCATTCCTGTTTTGCACTGCGGGAGGAACATTTCCATAAAACAAGTTGTGGACTCAACTACATTAAGAGCACAAAAGTGTTCGGAAATGGGGACAAACTACGAAGAGGCCAAACTGACAGGAAGTGGAACGGGCTGGCGGACTGTGAAAACAGGCCCTGCTTGCCTCAGCAATGAGCGGTACTGTAATGGCCTCTGCCACTCTGAAGCTTGGGTGGGGGCAGTCTGACACCCCCCCCCCCCTCCCCAGGCCAGCAATCTGGACACCCCCGTTTCCATCACCATGGTGACAAAGGCCTTGTGATCTTTGGGGCAGAGCTGACAGGACTGTAAGGTGTCTTTCGACTATTGGGAATGTGATTTATCGAGTTCTTGTATGTTACCCAGCACTCCTTGGACGTGCTGTCACTGTTGTTTAGCGTTTGAAGGTCACGCTTAGCATCGAGGAAGGGGGGGTGGAGTTTGGTCAGTTGGATTGAGGGGATAAGAGAAGGGGGTATGTGGGAATGCTGATTCAGAGACAGAACCAGATGAACCAGGAAGTCAAAAAAAGAGGATCCGGATTGTATTACTGGTGTTTTCAGAGCCGGGAGGGGGGACTATGCAGTGAAAAAAGGAACGACAAAAGAGTCTCCAGGAGGAAGAGAAACGAAACAGAGGTGCTGTTTTGGCGGAGACTAGATGAACTGGACTTTCGCAGCCCAGGCAAACGAGACTGGCGCACTTCCCTCCCGGGAGTGGGGAGGGGTAAACGCACTCGTGTTTGTATGTACTGGAGGACAAAAAAAGTCAGCTGACTTCCCCTGGGACAGACAGACGGTGACCACCCTCAGAGACTGTCATTGATGAACCTTGAAGGGGCGATGGTCTCTGGTGTGCCTGTGTGTGTGTGTATATATATATTTGAGTGTGTGTGTCTGTGTGTGCGCTGTCTTCTTCACCATCTGCCCGCTTCCAAACGGCCAAAGTGAAGATGCAGACACCTAAAAAGAATCCCAGACTTGAGCAAACCTCAAAAGCACATTAAAGGAAAAGCAGGAAGGGGCAGGCAGAAATGCTCTGGGTGTGCAGGTTTGACCAACGACTCGGGCTCCTGGTCCTCCCACGATTTCTGTTTGTTACTTCCTGGGGGTATCATGTCTGTTTGTGATGTCTGTGTGCTCTTGCAGGTCTCCAACGTTGTGTTCAGTTAGTTGTGTGTTACCTTCAACAAGAGCTTGCCTGTTCTCCTGATGCTTGTGGGTAAACCTTAGATTCCCCCACGCTGACTGCAGTAAAGTTATTCATCTAGATGACAAATGTGATTTCCCATCAAAAGGCCAGCAGGAATAAGTTGCCGTCCACTAAGTCTAATGTTGTTGTGATGCTACCTCAACTATAGGTGGCAGCACTGTGGGCCAGGGTGGAACTTGGTCAGAATGCTGCTATTATTCACTGCTGTGGTGACCTGATGATCAGCCCTGCTGTAGCCCTGCTTCACTCAACATTTGTTGTACTTTTCTGAGATGAGCCTTCTAGTTCCAATGGTAGAAGGGTCATGTGGTGATAATGGGAAGAATGTCAGATGACATAAGAAGAGCTGTCATGTGATGAGGAGAGCTGTCAGGTGACATGAGGAGGGCCATAGGGTATCATGATAATGGCCATCAGGTGATATGATGTGGCCCGTCAGGTGACATGGCTGGGTCTCATCCAAAGAGTCGCCTCCAGGGCCCTCTGTCCCGCGCCTGGCTCTCGCTCTACTGACAGACACACTGCATCCCTTTTCTGGTGAAGCATTTCGCTCTATTTGCTGATCAGCGGGGAGCTGATTTATAACACAAAAATGGAGAGAGTGAGCGAAGAGGGAGGGGAGGAAAAAGGCATACGTTAGCACTGGCACGCAGTCTCTCACCAGCACCTCCTCTGCTCTCCGTCTGCAGCGCTCCATTCGGCCACATCCATCACGGTTTCTGTAGCAGACCGCAGGGGGGTTCAGGCAGGCTTGGAGGGGTGGGTGATGACACTCCTTCCTGATGTCTGGCCTGTCATGCTTACTCGGCCGTTTGTCGCTGAAGTACGGAAAAGCCACGTTCAGTAGAAGAATGGCCATATTCCCCCCTGGAACCTTCTGTCCACAAGTCCAGTGTTTCCCAACCCAGTCCTTGGGGACCCACTGACGGTCCACATATTTGTCCCCTCCTAGCTCCCAGCCAAAGCTGAGAGGGAGCAAAACCATGGACTATGTGCGGGTCCCTGAGGACTGGATTGGGAAACACTGCATAAGCCCATGCAGCTAACATAGTTCTTACCTGGAGATTTCTGCGAAACTAACAAAAGTCATGTTACCAATTAATTGACTGCTGGCTTTAGCTAACTTTGATGTTCCCACACTGTTCTCTGCAAAACAGAACTTTTAAATATTTTTTATGGATACACTCATCTTCCTGAAATTGGCGGGGGGGGCATAGGCTGTTGGGGGAGATGGGATTTCTGTACCACATCTTTCGCTCTACAGTTTACACCAGAGTGGGTACTTTATCTTTAATTTGGGCCTTTCCAAGCAGGTCTCCAGCTATTTCTGATTTTCTGGCCTTTGAGATACCCCTCCCTTCAGATTTACGGTATGACAGTTAAAGTGATTTAACCCAAACTGAAACTGTGCCAGTAATGTTACATTTTTTTTAAACGTAAGTCATGTCAATTTTTAACAGTATGGGGAAAGGGTGGGGCTTGCGGGAGAGGGTGGGGTTATGTAAATGACTGCGGAAATCTCTCGGGAGTCTCTTGGGCCCTTGCCGGGGTGGGGTCAAATAAAAACGATTAAACATTCGATAGCACTTAGAGCTTGGCTCGCTCCAGATTCCGAGATTGCAACCTTTCAGCACTGGGCTTGGTCAGGAGATATTCTTGCTGGCTCTGAACACTGGTGAATAGTGGGAAGGGGTACAAGTCTCCTGATTAAATTGGTATGACAGCATGACAGTGTGTTGAAGGCAGTGCAAAAACAGCTGGGAACATGAATGGTTAAATGCGCCTCTGCGGAAGAACAGCCTTACTGGGTTCGCACGCAGATGCTGACAGTCCCTCACCTTCAGAGAGGAGCCTGCACGTTCCCTCACAGCTGCTGGCTCCAGTTCAGCTTGTGTCCGCCCTGCTTGTCACAGCACGCCGGTTATGAAACGCCTTTGCTGCAAAGTCCGAGCATCTTGCGGCTCTTAATTCTTAAAACTGCTTAAGTGAGAGTCTGTCCGAGGTTCTTCTGGCATCACCATTTTTTTTCTTCTCTGTGATTGAAAGATTCCTAATCCTAGCTTTTATGCTAAGCGACTTACCGGTTTGTACCCGTTTATAGAGCTAAATATATAAAGTGGAGGAATTCAGGGTAAGGACATGAAAGTACAACGATGACCTTCCTGGACCTGGGCTGTCCTGGAGCTCTGTAACATAAAAGACGCGGCTGTAAGTTACCCGCTTTCCGTGTAGTGTGTGGGACGTGATGATTAAGTTTTAGAATGGGAGAGAGTGGCATTGTGCTGTGTGTGATTTTGGGGTTGATGATATTGGTGTACAGACAGGCAGTAAATGTCTGTGTAGGTGGCGGAGGGGTTGGGGAGGTGAATTTTGTATTTGTTTGAGATTCAACAGACTGGCAAAACCTGGCATGTATCACCTTCCTGTTTCAGGTGAGCACTTATGCTTTCATGAACACATAGTCTGTGTGACCATCTGTGTACAACTGTCTACATAGACTGTATGCACATCATGCACTCCCTCTCTCACACATTCCTGTGTGCTTCTAGGTCATGGTATATGCCAACACCAGTAACTTACATCTAGTCAGACTTCTGTCATTTTTTTTAACTTCCCAATTTAATTTCAACGTGTATATTCAGTAGAAAGGTTACTAGATTCTGAAATGGAGCGTATGAACAACAGACAGTGGAGTGTTTTGTTTTGTAGTGCATTGGGTCGAGCTGGGCACCGAGAGTAGGTTAGGTGTGACTTCGTCCTCTTTACCGGATGTGCAGTCAGCCAACATGTGTCCCATGGCCTGTCTCTCTGCCTTCGCTGTCACAGTTGCTCATTAGAACCTACTGGTGGCAGGATCGACCGTCTCCACATCGGTGTGGATTCTTATCACCTCCAGGATGTGCCATTTCTGTTTTTTTTTTCTGTGACAATATAAAAACCATTAAGCAGGAACTGTTTCTGTCCTTCTTCCTCAGGTTCTCTGGCATCTGGACGTCTTCCGAAGGAGCTTCCGCCAGCTGACCACGCACAAGTGTATGGAGGACTCCTGCATCTTCTGTGCTCTTAAGGTACAGGCAGGTTTACTATTAACCAGTGGTTTCTATTACCAGATTCCCCTGCAACTGAACTGTGACTGTAGCTAAGGTCTGTTTGTAGCAGTAACTCCCAAAAGCATATGACATTTTAGCAGATGCGTGACTCCTAACAGTGAACTGCAGATGAGAGGCTTCTAATGATGAACAAACCTGTAGCAGATGTGTGACTACTAATGATCAAGCCTGTACCAGATATGTGACCCCTAACAATGAGTGGCAGATGAGAGACTGCAATTTATGAACAAACCTGTAGCAGATGTGAGATTCCTAACAGTGAACAACAGATGAGACTGACAGTTTTGATGAATGACTCTTGCCCTCTTTATAGAATGTAGCCATTTTTTTTTTTTCAGTGGAGTTGGGGCATGCTTGCCCAAAGGATGTAGTAATTGGGCCGACGCTGACAGGATCAGGGGTATTGTGTGGCACAGCACCTGTCTGATAGGAGTGATGTGTCTGTTACTGACTGCATTCCCATGGCAACTGAGGACCGGACCATACACAGACGCTGCCACTGTGGCGGATGGAGGCAGAGTGGTAATCACTCTGCTTTTTAATTTCCTGCTTCTACAGTTGAAAGAGAGGGGGAGAGAGAGAAAGAGAGGCAATGCCGCTCGTGACGATAGCACTCCTGTGTTGATGGGTTCTGGCACTTCGGTTTATCCAGCATAATGGGGTTTCACGTGGCACTGGTCACATTTTCAGAAAGTGTTGCTTTTGCTGTGTCTTCTCTGACAGCTGAAATGGGAGACTGCTTATTTTCTGAGATGAACTGGATCAGTACATGCTGTGTTCTGTATGATGAGATGTTATGCCATCGCATATCATTATTCATATTTATTTAGGCTTTGTATGGCATGTTACGAAGCATTCACACTTTTGTTTAGCTACATGTCACATTCATTGGATAACAGTGGCAGTTAAACAATCGAAGGTGGAGTCGCAGTGAAACACTTTAAGGTTCATTGTGAGATCCATGGCAGCTGATGCAGTCATTGGCTTCAGTGAAGCAAACTTCTGGGTTAAGGAAACAGTATTGCATTAAACAAGAATAGCCCAGGCTATTGTACTTGCCCATCTATCTTATAGTACAGGGTCCTGTGGCCTGTAGCCTGTCTCAGTAAGCACAGAGCATAAGGCTGCGTTAGATGGTGGATGGGATGCCTGTCCATCACAGGGTACATACACAGTCATATCAGTTCACCTAACTGCATGTCTATGGACTGCAGGAGGAACGTCCAACTCCACACACAGGGCAAAGGTGGAATTTCAACCCCCAACACTAGAGGTACAGGAGGCAGTATTTCCCACTACGCCACTGATGATGCAGACTACTAGAATCCATAGAGATGGCATTCCTCCAGAACTTTCTGTCTTCTGTTTCTATGTCACTTTGTATGCAGGCTGTGTAATCTGTGCTGAATGATCTCTAGCAGGATCTTACTGGCATGTGACATGTTCAAGTACCCCAGCACTTTAATCCCAGTCCCAGAGCAACCCGCACTGTCACACTGTATACCCGTACCTGAACCGCACAGAGTGCCTCTGCACTTCCACTTCTCCCTCCATTGGAGTCCCCCTCGAGAAGAAACCAGCCTGGGCTGATATCTGGTGGTGTGATTTGGCGTTTGAAGCAGCTTCTGATTGGTGCTGCAGGGTGAAAGCCTGTGCTTGGTTTGTTTCCGAGGGAGACGCATGGGCTGGTTTGTGAAGGTGGGTGGGCCTCCCTACTCACACATCTCCTTGTTTGCCCCTATGCCCTCTATCGTCCCCCAATCCTGTCACAGTCTGAAACTAGGTTGCTTTCTTTGATCTCCCGGGGAATGGGTTTTTGCACCTCTGCCAGAGCTGTCCCCCTCCCTCATTCCCCTAACGTGTCCTGCCTTTGGCTTATTGTCGCAGTGGGGGTGTGGGGGCAGTCACATGACTGGCATTTCTGGATGAATCTGTGCCGTTGCATTGATTGGTTCGTTCATTTGTCTTTTCCTCCCTCTCTCCCTACCTCCCTCAGTGCCTTTCTCTATCCCTTTCCCCCTTCCTGTTTTATTTAAAAGGCCGGACTGCCAGTGCCTCTGTGCCTCATCAGGGCCGCAGTTGGATGGTCTCTTTTTCCGTCTGCTGGGTACAGCATGCCTGACTTCGCCTCTCTCTCTTTCTCCACACACACACACACACACACACACACACACACCTGACCCCTTTGGATGCCATGCAGCTCACCGTGTGCCCTCTGCAGGAAAATAAATAAATAAGCATCTGTTTCCATGGGGACAGGCTGCCATCACTCCACATCTTAATTAACTTAGCAGCGCCTGCACAGAGCAAGCAGAAAACTCTTATCAGTGGTCCAGGTCCCCCCACCAACCCTGCCCCGCACACACTACCCCTCTGTATATCATTCAGCACAATGTGTGTCCAATGTGCATAAGAAACATACCAATGTTTCCTTAGTTGAAAGTCTGAAAATATCCACACTCCTGTGATAACCAATTCTTTAATTGAGGTCAGACCTTGGAGGGGGGCAAAAATATAATAATGATAATCAACGGCATAACTTTGGGTTGAGCACTGGGGGTGGAAGGTCTCAACCTATATAAGGGGGTCCAGGGGGTTGTATTGGCCATTTTTGATTATTGGGAGGTTATAACCCCCCATCCCCCTATAATTTACACCCATAATAATAACAACAACAACAACAATAATAATAAGTAACTTTTTAAAACGCAGCACCGCTGTCTCCAGCGGGATGCCTCTCTGTGATCTCTTCGGCTCGTCGGGGGAAGACCATTAGAGACGGCTCACTAAGAGCGGTCTACTGATTTGGAAATCCGCCTGTGGTTTGCTAGTCGTTCGACACTCGCGTTATTTAAATATAATGATCTAAAGCGGTTAATATAGCGCCCCCTCTCCGGTGGGGCCGGAATAAACCCGCGACTTTTGCGACGGGGCCCTAGCCGTGATGAAACAGGCTGCTGTGATCGCGACGGGGCCATTTCCCTCCTCTGACAGCGCCATGAAGCTACGCGGGCCGATACGCAACTTTCCTGTTCTGTTGTATTAACGCAGGAAGTTAAGCAGAATGTATTGGTTACGGTACACACCGCGTACGGGAGCCGACGGAGGTAAATAACGGAGGCAATTAAATTTGGTGGGAATCTCCCAGAAACACTGGAAACCTCTCCAAATTATTTTTTCCCTCGCCATATTTTTACGTTATATAAAATATTGAAGCTTGCGGGGTACTTCATGTGTAGGTGTTTCAATTATCACGACACGGCAAGTTTTTACATACCGCAAGAATCCACCGAGGTTATTTTCCTTCAGGGAGGGCACGGACGCTGCGGTGCGTGCGCGAGCAGGACAGCACGCGCATGCCCACGCGGAGGTACGCGCCGACAGGGACATACGCTTGAGCGGGGACTCGCGCGTAAACAGGATGGTTAACCGGAAGCCCCGTCAGCGGGCTCCGAGGGAGAGCGCGCTGGCAAGTTGTCGTGGCTGCGAAAAGCTGAACAGATGGGAGCGGGATGAAATCCGCAGGAAGCGTCCAAACAGTGGAATAATTCATATTTTTAATGCAAACGATGCAGTTTCAACGCCTTGGCAGGTCCTAGGCTAACAGCAGCATGTCGCGCGCCATATTGTTATTTGCGCAGCGTGTGTGAGTGCATGTGCCTTTTTTCCCCTCAGTGAAAACAGTTCAGCCTATGAGTCTCACCAGATCCCTTCTCCCAGACCCCCCCGCTCCCCTCGGCCCTGAGTCAGCAGTGGGTTGTGAACCAGAAGCGAGGGGGTAGAGTCCACTTGCAAGACTTTGCTTCTTCAGAGTGGTGTAGTGGAGCACATTACCTGGCACCACAATGTTACAGGTCCGACTGCAGCTACCTGCTTTGGACATCTGAGCTCCTTCAGATGGACTCTGTGTCAAAAGTTTCAGAAAGGGCTTTACTGCTGTACTCTCTATTAATGTACCAAGGTACAACATCCCTATCCTGTTTGTGAGTTTATCCCTTAGCCTTTCTGGTTTTAGAATCCAGCACTTAATCTATGATGCCACTGCGCCTGGCTGGTATATCAGTGAAATATATCCTATGGACTAAGCTGTGTGGTGCAGGTTAAATCTGAATTGCAGGCTTGATGACTTAAAATCCACAAACACATAACATGCAGTGATGCAAAATGCCAGTGGTAATGCGCAGTGAATCTGTGTGCTGGTGGAATCTACATGTTCTTGCACAGACTTCCTCCCCGGCTGTCTGTGTCCTTGCCCTGTATCGAGCACTCTATGCTTCAGCCCCCTGCTGCACAGGAGTGTGTAGCAAAGTTGGACAGGTACCAAGTAGCGCTCAGAGGGAGGAGGGGTTTGAAGCGGTGGGTGCGTTGCTGACAGAGGAAGGAGATGAACCGAGGCTGCTTCTGTAGCATTGTGCTGAGCAGAACAGGAAGACCAGCGAGGACTGTACAAGTACTGGAGCGGTGTGACAGCACCTGTCAGAGAAATGGCAATGTTCTTCTGTCATGGAGGTCTACTGGAAGCTGACAGCATCCTGACTTTCTGCTCACTGTGGAAGTGCTCGGATCTCACATTCCTCCTCAGGTGACCCTCCTTGGTCTGCAATGGAGCTGTCTTTGGCTCAGCAGCCTCTGAGATTTGTGACCGTGTGGGGAGGGCTGGACAGACACTCTCATGTTCAAAGCCTGTCCAATTTAAAGCATATGGAACCGCGGTGGGGGGGGCGGGGGGGCTGTGTTACCGAGGGCACCCGTCCACCAGCAGGACCGAGCCTGGGTTTTTCAGCTTGCCGATACGAGCGGGTCCATCCGGGAGTGAAGGGTGTTGGCCGGCCCCTTTCTGATCACCGGTGCGTGACCTGTGAGCATTTCCTTTCGCTGCTTGTGTCCATCTTTTTTTTCCCCGTGGACCATATTTGCTTAATCTTGCTTATTGTTTCTTTAAGGTGGCAGTTCAGAGAGTCACATAAGATGCTGTTTTATCCGCAGTGTAATTTTTGTCTTCAGAGCCGGTGTGTGGCTCAGTGGGTTAAGACACGCCGCCTGTTTTGGAAGGCTGTCGGATCGAATCCCACCGATCCGTTTATGCAAGCCTCTTAACCCCCAATTTCACCAAGGGCCGGCTGACCCCGCTTTCCCAATTGTACGTCGCTTTGGCTAAAAGCGTCTACTAAATACAAACATGTAAATCTTCACATCTGCGATGGCCGATTCTTGCGGAAGATTCTTGCACAGATTGGCCACGCTGGGCCTGAAAGCCTGTTTGGCGGCTGAGTCTGCATATGTGGCCCCAGACCCATGCACGTCTGAGTGCCACTAAGCCGCCACTCTGTTCTCCTCGCAGAGCATCTTTGCGCAGTTCCAGTACAGCAGCGAGAAAGTCCTGCCCTCCGATGCCCTGCGCAGCGCCCTGGCCAAGACCTTCCAGGATGAGCAGCGCTTCCAGCTGGGGATCATGGACGACGCGGCCGAGTGCTTCGTAAGTCGCCCTGTCTGGAGGCCTCCGCCCACTCTGTCTCTGTACCTGCCTTCCCTGTGGCGTCTTTGCACTTTTGCTTAATGGAGGGGATTGGCTGATTCCGGCATTGCATCTGATAGGTCTTCCAGTCAGCCAGGGTCCCACTGACCACCGCACCTGGTTCCCCCAATGTGTGTCCCCTTCCAGAGGTTTTCTCGGTGGTGTTAAACTGACAGCTGCTTCATATGTTTCAAGCATCCTGTCAGCTCATGCCAGCTCCAGTATCACACTACAAGCACCCAGTCAAACCCTGTGCCAGTCAGGACAGGAAACCCAATGAGAGGAAAGGTTTTTTTGCGCAGCGTTTTGGCCAGTGTGCAGCCCAGCAGGTTAAGGATCTGTGCCCATGTCAAGAAGGTCATGGATTTGAATCCCGTTGCTAGCAGAATACTCATATCACCATTGGGTCCTTGAGCAAGGCCTTTGATCTAACTGCTCTAGAGGCACTGGACACTGGCTGATCTTGTGCTCTGACCCAACCTTTGCTACCCATGTTCCCCACTGGGATGAATAAAATACCTCTATTTTATTATGTGTTCTCCCACAGAGCGTTTAAATTGGTTTTCTCCTATAGAGCACTTTAATCCATAGTCTTTTTCCTAAAGAGCTGTTCAATTGGTTCATTTTCCCCTAGAGCTATTTAATTGGTTCTTTTTCTCCTATAGAGCTGTTTAATTGGTTTATTTTCCCCTAGAGCTATTTAATTGGTCTTTTTTCGCCTATAGAGCTGTTTAATTGGTTCTTTTCCCCTATAGAGCTGTTTAATCCATTTAGTTTTTTTCTTAAAGAGCTGTTTAGTTGGTTCTTTTTCCCCTAGAGCTATTTAATTGGTTCTTTCTCTCCTATAGTGCTGTTTAATCGGTTTATTTTCTCCTGAAGAGATGTTCACTGGGTTGGTTTTCCCCTATAGAGGGGCTGTTAAGTCTGACCATCCTTTCGGTATTTGCTGAGTGCTTTATCGAACACTCTCAGGCTGCATGCCAGCGCACGGCATGGGTCCCACTCTCACCCTGTACCTCACACCATTCTGCTCGAGTAGCAAGTCACGCATTCTGCTGATGTTGAGAGCTTTAAAGGATTGCAGCAGTGTGTGTTGCGTGTTCGCCTTGGCCAGCCTCCCCTCGCTTCTGAGCCTCATGGTCTGATGACCAGAGGAGGGTGGGGTCACTACCCGCTTTGCGACCCTGCGCGGTGTGCCCAGCAAGCCCCGGAAGAGCAGCGGAAGCGTAGTGCATGAGGCCACCCAATGGCTCTGCTATTCCTTGTGAACCTGGTGGGTTCACTGTTGAAAAGTAACCCTGGGACTTGAACTTGCAACCACCCGCTTCCCTGCCCTCTGCCATAGCTCTGCAATGTACTCACTGGATTAGCTGTTTCTGCTTTGTGGTATTTCTACATTGATTTGGTGTTTGGTGAACGTAAGCAGCGAGAAAGAACCGCTGAAGGGAAAGTGGGTGGATGAATGATACTATTATTATTATTATTATTATTATTATTATTATTATTATTACAAATAACATCACTGTTGTTACTAATATTATTATTATCAATAATCATCATCATCATCCTCCTCATCATCGTAAAAATTATCCATGCTTCCTGCAGGAGAACCTTCTGATGCGCATCCACTTCCACATCTCTGATGAGACCAAGGAGGACATATGCACCGCCAAGCATTGCATCCCTCACCAGAAGTTCGCCATGACACTTTTCGAGCAGGTGGGCGGGGCTTATTGTAAGGTGACCTATCACAGGAGTGCATGTCTGTTGGTTGGCCCCTCCTCCCGTCATGGCCTCACCGTCCAGACTGACAGAAACTGCTGTCTGTCGTTTCCTCTCTAGTGCGTTTGCAACAGCTGTGGTGCCACCTCCGACCCGCTGCCCTTCATCCAGATGGTCCACTACATCTCCACCACATCCCTCTGGTAAGTTGGGGCAGTGCTGGGGGAATGGGGGGGGGTTGCCACTGAGCAGGAAGTTCACCCTGGAGGTGATTTTGTTCATCATCAGCCTTTTTCAAAGCGTCACATTGTCTCACGTACATCGGGACCAGATGTCTGGCCCAACTCTGGGAGGAGCCTTGACCTCTGAGCTTTGGTGCTGAATGTAGCTGCTTGATATCAAGGTCACCATGAGCATGCAAAGGTCCGTTTGGCCCACCGCACTCAGTGGGCAGAGGGTGACAGTGCTGGGTGTGGCCTGAGGAGGATCAGATGCGGGACGAGGCAGGGGAGCCCCAGGGCGGGGGATAGAGCATCTCAAAGAGGTGGAAAGACAGAGTTCGCAAATGCAGTGTTCTGGTAAATTCCTGATCAGATATGCAGATTGGCCCTCGCCCTATCGCCGCAATGTACTGTGCACTGACTGGTACTTCCCGGAACAAAGGGACACACAGACACACACACACAGACACACACACACAGACACACACACACAGACACACACACACACACACACACACACACACACACACACACACACACACACACACACACACACAGACACACACACACAGACACACACACACACACACACACACACAGACACACACACACACACACAGACACACACACACACAGGTTTGTGGCCAGCATTTCCATTCCCCACCCCCTCCCCGACTCCCTTGGGCAGTGCATGCTGGGAGTGTGATATAACACCCCCCCCACCCACCATTTAAAACAGCAGATTAGCCACTGCAGTCCTGAGCGTGGGGGGGTCTTGGGGCCTTTTGTAGGTGTTATGGATTATCTAACGCTCCCCTGGTTATGCTGTCATGTAACGCACATCGCAGGCCACACGGGGGCCACAGTCACAGCTACATCGCAGGTTATAACATCTGCGTGGTGGTGAGTGTATGCTGTTGAATAGGATCACGACTGATTTAAGCTGTTTTTGGGCAATGTTGCCGGGCAGCTGCCAACCAGGTGAGACAAAGGGCAACTCACCTGGATGTGGATCGCGAAAAGTTGCCCTCTGCCGATCACAGTTATTCAAATAGAAATTCGTTGCCCGATATCAATGGGAAAGTGTCCGAGCAACACCGGTCAGTGACATTACTCATGAAGTTGCCCTGCGTGTTGTCATCCTTAAGGAAAGTGAATCTGAAGGAGCCCCTCGGGTTAGGGGTCCGAGTCTGAAACTCCTGTTATGTTTCCTCAAAATGCGGAGCGTAATGCTCACGTGGATTGTAGTTGAAAATGGTCTGTGGTCCCGGCCTTGACGCTAGTCTCAGGAAGATGTCCTTGCACTGTCGCCTGCGAGGGCTTGAGGACGCTCGTGTCGCATGTGCCCCTGTGCTGCAGTAACCAGGCGGTGCGCATGTTGGAGTGCCGCGAGAAGCCCACGCCAGACATGTTCGGGGAGCTGCTCCGCAACGCCAGCACCATGGGGGACCTTCGCAGCTGTCCGGTGAGCACAGTCGCAGCACCGCAGCACCGCATGGTAGAAATGCCCCACCACACTGGCAGCCGTGCATATATTGACAGTTGCGCTATGGTAAGTTCCCGCATGCACACCGGGTTCATTAACACGTGATTGCTGCGTGAGTTCCTCCTATGCCAGGGGGCTGGTTCTTGTTTCTGGGGACCCACTCATCTTGTTTCTGGGGACCCACCGTCACTTCAGGGCCCCTTGGTGTAGTGACTCTTTGTGACCAGCAGGGGGTCCCGTGCAGGTGAATGGTTTGAGTGGTGATAGTCCGATGAAGCCCGAAATGCATGAAACCCATCAGAAGCCTTCAGAAGCACATGACAGGTGTGCAGTGCTTGGGTAGGGGCACTAGGTGGAGTCTAGGACACGGACATTACATGCCAGAAGGGACTGAGGCGGTGGTTTAGGTGGTGGCTTTAGAGGTGGTGTGAATGGCTTGAAGGGAGAGACAGCATCACCTCCACGGGACTCCTGTAAGTGCTGGTAGGACCTGCAGGACGTGTGCAGAGCAGAGACCTCGGGGTGCCGGGCCAGCAGGTGGTGGGGCCACGCTCCTCAGGATGTGTCTGATTCATTCCAGGGGCCCGACGAGGCCCTGGCACATAGCGTGGGATTCCACCGCGGTCAGCGTGGTCATATGACCTCTACATTTGCGCCTGCCTGTGGGCATGTATGGATGACATAAGCCACGTCCGGATGCCAGCAGGTCCGCCTGCACTGGGAGAAATGGCCCACGGGGTTGGGAAATAAAAAATAACGAGGTTCCTGAAGGAGCTGGCGGGGGCGTCAGGTGGAGGTAGGGCGTCAGGGACAGGTGGGCAGCTGTCTAGGGTGCGGACGCACTGCAGACTGGGACTGGCATGGAGCGACTCCCAAGCCTGCGTTGGGGGGGCTGGCTGATTAAAGCGGCCCTTTCATTACCCCCCCTCAGCCGCTTTGTATCTTTGTATGTTTTGTAAAGGCTGCCGCTTGAGGAGCGTTCTTCAGTGCCCACTTTGAACGATTTGCTCAGCAGTCTTTAAAATATTAAACCCTCTTGTTTCCCCTCTGCCTGCTCTACATTCCCCACATGCCCCCTCCCCCCCCCGCCTCGAGTCAAAGCGAGGCTGCGGCTCTGAGCCTGTCTGTGTTCTGCGTGCTGGCCCGTCCAGCACCCTGCATAATCCCTTCCTGCGAGAAGCTGGTGCCAGCCTGCGCCAACCTGCTGCCTCCGATGCCCTCGAGGAAACAAGGCCGGCATTATCCCCCCCTCCCCCCAGTGATTGGGAAAGGGGGGGAGGTCATGGTGTCTTTCTTCAGCTGCTTCCACACCACCATCCCGCCAGGTCCTTGCTGGACCTCTGGGTCGCCTCCTCATCTCCCTCTGGTCGAGGCGAGCCGCGACTTTGGGAAGCACAGGGTCCGGATCTAACAGTCCGGAAAATTGGAGGCGGTTCGGATCCTGCTCCGCAGTGGGGAGAAGCGCCTTCTCTGGGTTTTCACGTGAGGTGCACATTTTCGTGCCTCTCACGCATCCCACAACTCATGGTCCAGGTGGCGTGGGCCCGTGCCGAGAGATGGGAACCGGACGTTCCTTCAGTTCCGGCGCAACCCGCTGTGACACTGGCACGACGCGGCACCCAGTCGTCCTCAGGTCGCCATGCCAGCCCAAGCAGTGCGGGAGGAGAGCCGCGCCCCCCGCCCCATTCACTTTCGGCAGCTAGCGGGCAGCAGAGATCTATATGGGGGAGAGAGTAGGGGAGGCTCGGCTAATGAGGAGTACGGACTCTGGCTTTCTGCCGACGTTGGTGCTGTTGGGCCAGAGGTGGTGCTGACGCCGGGGAACCGGGCCGTGTCAGAGGATGATGGATGGAGTTACCTGTGAGGGTACCTGAGTTCTGTCCCACCGCCCCCCCCCCCACCATTTCAGTATTTGCTTACTAATGCCTTGTACGGCACACAGTGCTGCTCTGTGATTAATGCACCCGGGGGGGGGGGGGGGGGGGCGGCCCCTTCTGAGAATTAATAAGGCAGACCTGAGCCCTGCCCCGCAGTCACCTGATGCTGCCGTAAATAAACATGTCGTTTAGCAATCGCTAAAATACTTTGTGGACTGTTTTTTTCTTTTTTCATCCTCGTCAGAAGTGTGATAAATCCTTACTGTCACAGACTAATTCCCCCCCCCCCCAATCTTGTTTCAGGGTAACTGTGGGGAGATGCTCCGAATCCGGCGAGTCCTCATGAACTCCCCCGAGATCATCACCATCGGCCTGGTCTGGGACTCAGACCATTCGGACCTGGCCGAGGACGTCATTCACAGCTTGGGCACCTGTCTGCGTCTGGGTGATGTGAGTGGCTTGTTCTCGGCCGACGTGCGTCACATATTCATCGCTCATGTCGGCTGTTCTGCAAGAGTGCAAATCATTTTTTTGCTGAATCATTGTCCGAAAAAAAATGTAAAGCTGCAACAATTTTTCTGTGCTAAATTATGAAGAATTATGCTAGAAAATGTGATTGTTGTGTATGTGTGTGTGTGTATATATGTGCGTGCGTGTGTGTGTGTGTGTGTGTGTGTGTGTGTATATGTGCGTGTGTGTGTGTGTGTGTGTGTGTGTATATATATGTGTGTGTGTGTGTGTGTGTGTGTATATATGTGCGTGTGTGTGTGTGTGTGTGTGTGTATATATATATGTGCGCGTGTATGTGTGTGTGTGTGTGTATATTTGTGCGTGTGTGTGTGTGTGTGTGTGTGTACGCATGCTTCCCAATCAAGGTGTCTCCCATACTGTGCTTTCTACCACAACAGTTATGAAAAATGGATGCTTGAGTAATTCTGCCACATTTAGCACATCTTGTGAAGCTGTTGAAGGCAGTCAATAAGGATTAAGATTTAAATTGGCAAAGGTGTTTTCCAAAAATGTACCACCATTGTACCGCCCCCTGGACGGTCTGTTGAGTGGACTGATTAGCAGCAAGAAACATGACCCAGACATGTTCTGACACTCAGAACTGCATCAAAAAGCTTCGCACAGTTAAGTAGAGCGTATGCTGGCATGTGGTAATATCGCAGTGCTCCCCAGTATCCAAAATACAGACCTCCCAGCTCTAAAAATAGCCGGCTCCTTTTCTCCTCCTTGTCCTCTCTATTTCCCAGCACAGCTGCCTCTCCTGTTAACATTTCTCCTCTCTGAATCTCTTTCCTCCTCCGTCAGCCCATCTGGCCCTTTGCTCAGTGCTCTGCCTCTTTCTCCCCCTCCTCCATCAGCCCAGCCCTCTGGCTGCCTCAGGTAGCTCCGCTAACTCTCTCACCCCCATCACTTCCATTCGGCGAGGCAGCCCCAGCATCCTCACTCTCACTCAGGACCTGCCTGTCATATTAGTGGGTTAAAATCAGACCTGTCATGCCCTGTAACTTTCCTGCACTTTGACCTTTGACCGTCTCCTCTCTCCACCACAGCTCTTCTACCGCGTCACGGATGACCGAGCCAAACAGACCGAGCTCTACCTGGTGGGCATGGTCTGCTACTACGGGAAGCACTACTCCACCTTCTTCTTCCAGACAAAGATCCGCAAGTGGATGTACTTTGATGACGCGCAGGTGAAAGAGGTGAGACCAGGGTAGTATATGCTGACCCAGACCCCTTCAGTGGATCATAGGGATGGCTCTGGGTGTGACAGAGCCGCATAACGTGGCAGTGGGGGCAGGACAGGAGACTTTATATCGGTACAGGTTTGGGGGTGGCTTTAAAAAGTGGTTTTGGATCATGAATGTATAAACAGAATTCCTGGCAGCAATGGCAGAATGTGTGAACTCTAAGTGTTACCTGTAGGAGGCGCCCCCCTCCCTATTACGTACAGTTACATAACGCGGACTGTAAGCTGTGCACAGCAATGGTGATTACCAATACGCAAGCTACATGTTTGTGTGGAGCCCCCTATTGGCCACAAGCAGTCACTACAGTAAATATTAAATAAACACATCCCTTATTTAGGAGATGCTGAATCAGCATGTTCTGCGAACCAGCCAGCGAGCTACAGTCTTCTCACTCAACTCACTAGCTATTCATTCTGTTATTGCAGCATCTGGGGGAGCCCCAAAGTGACTTTTTGAGTGGGGCCCCTGGCTGTGTGGGGTTCCCCCGCAGCAGTGTGATGTAGAAGGCAGTAAGGGTTCCGCCGTCGCTAAGAGACGACGCATTCTGCCCCCCCTCTGTGCCCCTTCCTACAGATCGGCCCCAAGTGGAAGGACGTCGTGTTCCGCTGCATAAAGAGCCACTACCAGCCCCTGCTGCTGCTGTATGCCGACCCGCGGGGCACGCCGGTGTCGGCGCAGGACGTCCCTCCGCAGCTGGACCTGCATCGCTGCAGCAAGGCTGGATATGACAGTGAAGACTCCGGTAAAGGCTGCTCCCCAGGGCAGGACAGGCCACCGGCCAGTGCCGTCACGCGTCGTCACGCGCTGATTAACAATCGGCCGGTCCTACCCCAGAGCGAGACATTTTGCTAGTCAATGGATTTCAATTATCAGTCATTAAAAATTCGTGAATAGTTACAGACAGACCTGAGCTGAGAGAAGCACCAGGAATACTAGATGGGTTTCAGATGTGAGGGCATGTCATGTGACCTGCCATGTGACTGATCACATGACAGGGATCTGTTACGCTATCACTGCTTGTTGTGGTGTGAGTCAATTTTGAAATGGTTTCCTGATTCATTTCTGTGAGCGACACAGTGAATTTATGAATGCATTTTCTAGAACCGTTGATATACGGTGAACCTGTAGCTAATGTTGAGAAGCACAGACCACCACACACAAGTGCATAGACACTAGTTCTCCCAAACCACAATGTCACTGAAATCTGGGAGGAAGCCAAGGTAGAACATCGCAGCTCCACACGAGAAGCGGACCCACAACTGAACAGACACATGGACACCTTGCTGCCGAGTATGAACTGGATGCCTCACACATTTTGCACCATGTTACAGTATGGATTTGTTCCTTGAAGAACGATTTGAAAAATAATTGAAAATAAAATACATTCTCATTGTTTTCTCATTTGTGAACCCGAATCACTGGTTTGAATTAGATTTTTTAGTACATTAGCTAGTTGTTCGAAGCCTATTAACACATAATAAGTGATTAATTTAAATAATGACTTTATGCATTTCTGGGTAAAACCAGAAATGTCTGGAATCATCAAGTCATTTTTCATTATTCCAGTTAATCCATTATTCAGCTATTCAGTTATTTATCCCATCTTTGGGTTAAAATGGTTTTAATTGCGTGACTTGTTCAGTCAGCAGCTTAACGATGCCTAATTAATAACGGACTCTGCCGGTTCATGAATCCACGTGTTTGAGGCGCCCATTTGTGATGCCGTCTCTCTGGTTTGCTCCAAGGTCGTGAGCCGTCGATCTCCAGTGACACTCGCACAGACTCCTCGACGGAGAGCTGCTCTCATCGGCGCCCCCACAGGCACCATGAGTCCATGGCCAGCCGCTTCTCCTCTGACTCTCAGGGCACGGTCGTCTGCAACCTGGACGGCGACCCGATCTGCCACGGCGGCACGGATCCTGCAGGTGGCGCCGCATTCCCCTCTCGAAGTTCGGTTCAGAACTCACCATCTGTGTTTCTTGACCATTGCAGATGTAACGTAGATCAAAATTAAAGTTCAAATGCATAACACAAACAGAGCCTGTTCAAAACACGTGACGGAAAACAAGCCTCAAATGAGAAACTCAAGGTTTTCAGCTAAATTTGGAAGTTCCTCTAAGGCAGCTAGCTGACAAACAGACGACATGAAATGCTGATTCCTCAGATGAATCTCCATACATGTAAAAACATACATGTTGTTTGCGTACATCGCTGTTATGGGGCCTCTGCCTGCTTTCAGTTTCAGTTTAACGAGCGTTCGGTTTCAGTTCAGTTTCAGTTCGGTTTCAGTCTGCCCTTCTGCTTCTCTTTCTCTCCGTTCATTTTTAATGTCTCCTTCGCCTTAGTCTTTGGGGTTCAGAGTGTTTCCTCCGTCCTGTTCAGGGGAGATCCTGAAGGAGCCCCTGATCCCACGGACGCTGCCCAGGCCGTCCTCCAGCCGGCTGAAGGACTTCAAAGAGGCTATGGGTGGCAGCATGGTCCACAGCCGGCCCCTGTCATTGTCCTCCAGTTCGGGGGTGGGCAGCTTGGAGCCGGGAGCGCGGGCTCGCGACTGGGAGAACGAGAGCACCAGCAGCGAGTCCAAGTCCAGTTCCTCCTGCGGGCGCTACCGACCAGCCTGGCGGCCCAGGCGCGAGGCCCTAAACATCGACAGCATCTTTAGCCGGGAGCGATGGCGGCAGGCAGGGTTCGGCTCGCTGGGGCCCTCGCCGCTGCTGGAGGAAAGCGGGACCCGGGGTGAGGTGTTGCCCGGGACTTCGGCAGCCGCCGGGCAGGGGGCAGGAGGTCCGGAGATGCTTGTCAGAACCAGCGGGTACCTGGCCCCGCCTCTGCCTCAGTCACTGCACAGCCTGGAGCACCAGCCGCGTTTGATCCAGAGGATGGAAAGTGGCTATGAAAGCAGTGAGAGGAACAGCAACAGCCCTGTGAGCATGGACATGCCCCTTAGCGAGGGGCCCAGTGCCGGCTCACACAGGTACACACACAGCTGGAGAAAGGCAGGGTCCACCGCAGCTCATGCAGGTACCCAATGAAACCGCTGGAGAGAGAGACAGAGTCCCACACAGGTCACACACACGTCCAGACACACTGGGAGGTGGAGGTCACATCCAACACATCTCACACGGGTGGAAAACCCCCAGAGAAAAGGTCCACCAGAGCTCACGCACCTTCAGGCCCACCTGGGAGAGCAGGTCACATCCCACACAGCTCACATGGGCGTGAGGCTCAGACTAACTCACCTCCACGAGGTTCCCACACACCCAACACAGCTCAAACAGGAACACAGCTTCTCTATCGCTCAGCTGCTCGACCGCGAGAATGTAGGTGGCTGTCCTTCTCCATGACAGGGACGTGGGAACGAAGAAACATTTAATCTCAGGCCCGTCCTGGCGCAGCGTACCCAAGTCCAAGAGCAGTGGGGCCATCCTGCAGGACGCCAGAACGCCGTCCTGGACCAGCAGTCACTTGAGCCTGGGTGGGTGAATGAGCACAACTGCCATGTTGGCAAACATGCTGGGCCGCCATGGCCGTCCCACAATTCTCCAGGGTAACACGTGTGTGTGTGTCTGCGTGTGTGTGTGCGTGCTCCTGCAGGGGAGGGCCGCAGCGAGCTGGACGAGCTCCAGGAGGAGGTGGCACGCCGGGCGCGACAGCAGGAGCTGCAGCGGAAGCGGGAGCGGGAGCGGGAGGCCGCCATGGGCTTCAATCCCCGGCCCAGCAAGTTCATGGACTTGGACGAGCTGCAGCACCAGGGTAACCATGAGGAGCGGGGCGGGAGGCACGTGCGGCGGCGGGGTGCGCGGGGGGGGGCTCGCCCGTTTTGGGGGACCTTTTCCTCGGCGTCTGTTTGCGGATGTGGTGAAGGAGGGAGTGTCCGTTTAAGCTCGGTAGGGGAATACGTCTCGCCGGTGGGCGCTCAGGTCTAGCGGGAAGGGCCGTCGGGCCAGTTGTCTGTTTGCCGCTCTTTTAAAATGAGAGGAGAATCGGTCTGAAAACGTGTAGCATGTGGTCCCGGGCCCGGCCTTCACCGTAAAGACGGGTCCTGCTGTTTACACGCCGCGTTTACCGGGGGACACACACAGACAGGCCGCCTGCCGGGACCTCCTGGGAGTCAGCCCCGGGTGCGTGGCGGCGGGGGCGTTGGGTGGGGGGGGCTCTCAGCACAGACGCTGCCCGCCCCCCCTCTCCCTGGCCGCCCCCTCCCTCGTCGCCCTCCACTCATAGCTCCCTCGCCTCGCTGTGTTATCCGCAGGGATGGGGGCCGGCCTCGAGCGCTCGCTTGTCGAGGCCGACTCTCTGTTAGAGCGGTCGCTGCGGCTCGAGCAGGGGGGCGACGTGGTGGCAGCACTCTCCGTCTGCCACCAGGCTGTGTGTAAGTAACCCTAACCTGCCACTGCCTGCCGCTACTACCCCATAACCACCCCCACGCTCTCTGTCCGTCCCTCTGTCTGCTCTTCCCTCCCTCTGTCTGTCCGCCCCTCTCTCCTCCTGTCATTCCACGTTCTGCTCAGATTGCCGGGCGTTTATGCACCACCACACAGACCTCGGTGCTGTCGAGGTGGAGCATGTCATAAGCTCCTGCGCAGTGTAACTGGCCCTCGCACTGTTTTCCAGAATAAAGTTAGAAATGGAGGTCTGCATCTTAGGAACAGGAGTGTGGAAAAAAAAGAATTTGTTTTTTTTTTTCTCCACAGAAGTGGAAAACCAATTTAAATGATTAATAAACTGGAACAATGTAGTCTGTGTAGACTTGCTCAGCCTCACTATTTTTAAATGTCTCTCTGAAGCTATAATCCAGGTCGGTTTTCTGCTTCCGAGCTGCTTATACAGCCGGAAAGGAAGTGAGGCACTTTGTCAGCTGTCCACTTCCTATGTTTACTTGCCAGCAGGACTACAAGTGAAAAACAGGGCCAGTTCCAGCACTGTAGAATAGAACCCCCCCCCCCCCCATGTATCCCCGCTTTTCACCAAAGGTTTGTCCTGTTTTTCATGACCTGGTCTCAGGAGTGATTCTAGGGGGGGCTTAAACAGAGCCATAATTCATACAGAGGGGCCAAACTTAGCATTACCCAATGATATGTTTTGAATGGGTGACTGACAAGGGAGGGGCCCCTCCGGTGGCCAATCAGCTACCAGCTGGGCGGAGTGCCCCTGTGGCCCCAGCCCTGTATATGACTGTATGCTGCTTCCGCCATAGATAAACCAATTCCCAGTTTGGGTGCAGTTCGTTGCCCCAGTATTACAGCCGAGGGGTGAAGCAGGATCCTCCCCCAAATGACCTCTTAATGCGTTGTTTCCAAATTCGGTCCTCGGGTTCTGGCAGCAGTCCACATTTTTGAGGGAGCAAAAATGTGGGCTGTCTGGCAGGGAGCTTGGAGGGAGCAAAAACATGGACTGACTGTGGGTCCCCGAGGAGCGGATTGAGAAATATTGTCTTAATGCTTCATGTATTTGTCTGTCTGTCTGAACGTCAGTCTGTTGGTCTGTCTCTTTATTTACATCCTGAGGAGATTCTTACCCTGAATCTTTTTTGTGTAGTTTAATGTTGAAGATTTTTCTATTTGCCATTTAATTTAAAAACGTCTTCAGCACAAGTCCCTCTCTCTCATAGTGTGCCGAAGACATTTTTAATGCTTTTTAACACCCATCCAGAAACAACTTAACAGAGATTTCCCCCCTCACGATTCAAATGAGCATCTAAACTTCTGTCTGCTGCTGTTTTGAGAAAACGTCAAACAGTTAACTTCCCAGTTTGATAGTTTTCAGCTACTCCAATTTTATTCTTAAATGGAATGAACTATGCCTGGACCACTCCCTCCTGATTTCTGTGTGGTTATCATTAACATATGTATTTTTACTAAGGAGGATGCAGGCATATATTGCTGACAAAGATAATGACGAAACTGTCTCGGCTTGTGAGCCATGAGACGTAGCCCTATCTAGTCCTCAGTCCCGCCCCCCTCCCATGACGTTGTCTCAACCTTTTGTTTTTTTTTTGGGTAACAAGCAAACAGTATGCATGCCCCTCATAACCTGCCTCTTTTGTTTCCTGCGTTTTTTTGTGCTTCCCTTTCTTTGCATTGTTTTCTTTTGTTTTGTTGTTTTTTTGTCCGTTGTTTTCCTTTAGCTAAACTAAGACTTACCATGCATGAGGGCAGTGCTAACACTCATAGCAGGACAATGGCTGCCGATAAGAAGCTGCAAAAGTGCATGAGGAGAGCGCGGGGCCTACAGCAGCGCATGCAGCCGCTGGAGCAGGAGCAGCCGCAGCCGCAGGGGCCTCCCAGGTACCAGAACTGTCTCCTGTGTGTGTCCCGCGCAGTGCCTGTCACAAATTCACTATTGACCTTTTTCGATTTTTTTGGTTGGAATTTGATCCCATTTCATTACTCTAAGTTCTTCACTTTTTGAGGGGGTGGGGGGGTCCTAGTGACATTTTACTGTTTACTGAGGTTCTCTCGCAAACACATCGAGTAGGATGTCATCTTGGAATTTGGACTGAATGTCACCCGAACTCTGCTCTCGTCTCGCTTTGTTTTTCAGCTAAATCGAAGGCATAAATTGGTCTGTGCGCCTCTGGGTTGTTGGTCAAAGTGTGTGTCCATTTCTGTCCCATGTGAAGTAGATCTTACCATTTCTTTGATCTGACCCTGTGTGACAGACACGGGTAAGCTCAAAGCTCCATGGGCTGTCCGTCATACACGTCTTCTGTCAAGGAGTAAGGCTAAAGAAAACCAGGCTAAAGAAAACCAGACTAAATAAATCCACCGCCAGCAAACACTCAGAAATAGTTTTTATTTTCAGTCATTTCAAAGCCGAAGTGCATCTTCAAGGTCAGAGCTGTGTTTGTTTTATGCTGGTTTCACTCATGTAGATCCTGTGCAGTTTGTGTCTGCTGCATTACACCAGTTGCCTTTAAGTAAACTCCACTTTCTGTTCTGTCGATGGTACCTTAAAATCACATTGGACTTTAAGGTGTTTGCCTGACAAATATGTAAGGTACCCTTTAAAAGTGAGTGAACACAGGTGGGTTCCATATTGTGGTATTGCTGTCATCACCGAGGAAACGTACCACGATAACATCATTATTCAGCGTGGCGAACTGGACGTTGGCTTTCGACAATGTTTTTAAATGGAGAAATCGCCTTTCCCGCCTTGCTGTTCATTATGGCTGCCTTAGGGACTCCTGCTGTAGCTTCCAGTGATGTTTCCGCAGCAAACTGCAGACGTGAGGCTGCAGCCTTAAAGAGCAAACAGCAGCAGTTACAGTGGAACTCCGGGAGAGCCACACTAACCCATCCATTTATGCGCTGGTATGATTTATTGCCCGGGCTGCTCTGAAACCTACGCAATTACTGAACAATGTAGTACAGGGGCGGAGCGGAAGACATGGATAGGGATTCATTATTCAAGTCTTCAACATCGGTAAACTTGTAAATGACCCCCCCAAACAGGAACTAATTAATGTAGGTAATGGTCTCTGAAATATTTTCAGTCATTTTTAAAGGTATCTTAGTAGGCCCTTGTTTAGAGAATCCAAAACCCTGAATAACCCCAGCCAAAAGTGGAAGCACGACTTAAAGACTAGCTTAGATAAGGGGCAACAAAATCCTCATGAAAGGTGTCTTGGAATAATTTTGAGTGGTGAGTAGTCTTTGAATTTCACCCAAGTCAGCACTATGACTAATCTCACTGGGGGGGGGGGGGGATTTTCCCCGGTTCTTGCCCTTCCATACTAAACTGAGCATTAGGCTAAATCCTCCAAGCTTCCTTAGCTGGTCTAACTCAGCCCCGGGCTCTGTCTCCAGAGGTCTTAGTAGGAATGGTGAAGTAGTAGGAATGGTGAAGTAGTAGGAATGGTGAAGTAGTAGGGATGGTGAAATAAGGTGTAGAACCAACTGTTCACTCGAGACCCACGGGACATTTCTTACTGTTCAACCCCAGTCTGAAATCTCCTCCTTATCTTTGCTCTTTGACAGCAAAAGCCCCAAAAGGCAGTTTTGCTGAAGACTTTCACCAGTAGATCAATGCTCAGATGCCCATGGGCCTTAAATGGGTGTGTGTCACCACGCTTAGGGTCTGTAGCATCTTCAGCTATAAGATATCTGGCAGCCATAGATCTGATGTCTTGGTACAGTATCTCATCTAGGGTGAAGGAGATCTTTAATAAAAATGCATGCAGTGAGATTTGTGGGAGGATATATCAAATGTTTCCCTGTGCTGGACTGACTCAGAAGAGATGAATGAGCACAGATCCCTTTTGGATTGACTGGACACACTTTGACGGGTCCTACATCGTCCTCTTTTACAAAAGAAGCGCATGTGTGGTTTTATATGTATTTCCATGTGTCAAGAGTGTTTTCTGAAGATACTTCCTCCACCATCCAGCTTTGTCTCCTTGACTTTCAGCACGATGAACAGCACAGCAGCTACAAAGGTACAAAAGAGGCGCTTTGTGTTGGGTGATGCCATGCCCTAGAACAGAGTCGGAAATTCTTAGGCATGTAGTTCAGGATATCAAAGCAAGACACTTTGACCAGAGTCCTCTTTTAAACTTGATGATGACCTTTGTTTACTCATCAGATGAGATTCATTGACCTACCTTCTTCGTTTTCCTGAACCCTGTCCCCGTTTCCAATCCCCATCCCAACCCCATCCTAACCCTTTCAGTGAACAGCCTGGCGCGATCAAAATACTGCTGACAACCCATCAGGAAGAGGACTGGGATGCAGACCAGGATGCACCTCTGGCCCCGCCCTCTCCTCTCCCTAGTCAACCCTTCTCCCTTTCTAGAAACTTACACCCTGGACCCTTGAGCCACCCATCTCCCTGCTCCCCCCAACTTGTGGGGCAGAGCAAGGGCCCCAGCGGGGAGCACTCAGAGAATCTACCCACTTGTTCAGAGCTGGGAGAGCAGGAGATGAGAAGGGAAGGGCAGGACCATGTAAACCGCCGGGACGGGTCTGAGGCCTCCAACATAAATGCCTCCAGCATAAATCCATCCTCAGGTCAACAAGTAGAGTCTGTCCATCAATGCCGCAACTTAACCTTGCTACCCCTAGACTTTTGGAGGGCCCCAGGAAGCGAGAGGGAGGGCTGTACCCAAAGCTCCCAGCCGCAGCCTCAACCTCTCCCTGCCCCTGCGGCTTTGCCGTACCAGAGCTCCATGAAAATCCCTGACCAAAGCTCAGCTAATAAGCTGGGGCCTCCACAGACTCTAGCAGCATCACCGGTAGAGCCCTCTGCAGAGAGGAAGGGCTGTGACTATCCAAGGTCTCCCACTGAACATCCAGTGCAGACCCCTCCTCAAATTCACTCCCCGGCTCCTGCCTGCACCATCCCTCGGCTGCAGCCGCCTTCCACTGCTGTTCAGTACTGGTCATCGTGGAGCCTGGACAGTCCGGACAGTGTTATTATGGCGTTTTGCACTTCACCCAGCCGCCAGTTTTACTCCAGTTCCAGCATGCCTGGGTGTCCTTCTTCCTCTCAGCTACTAGTTGATCCACCAGATCCCTCCATAGAGGGAAAATCCCAGGCTGAAAACTCCAAGGCTTCTGGTAATATTCAGCCTGCCACTAACTTATGGCGTGATGTCACTGACTCACCGGATACGGAGCTGGAAGTCCTCCACCAGGCGAGCAGAGAGAACACTACATACCCTCTGGAGCCCATGCAGAACATCTTTTCACCGTCTGGAGCAACATCAGGTAACCGACACAAATGAAACCTGCAACAGTGTCAGAATTCTTGTCTTGTGCATTTGTTCTTCCTGCGTCATCGACCATCAAGGATACTAAGAATATTAAAGTCATGGTTTGTTGATGAAAGGAAGTGCCCAGAATTGGTGTGAACTCTGCTTCCTCTGGTATTATTATTATTATTATTTATTATTATTTTGTCATTCAGTTCCTGCAGCTGGTGAGATGCAGTTGTCTGGGAAGCTCGTTGGTGGGCGTTCCAAAACCCCTACCGCTGAGATAGAGAAGAGTGTGTACCAGGCCCCTGGCTGTGGATCCTCTCTGGTCTCCTCTCACAGGGTATGAACCTCAATCTGCCCATACTCAGAAGAAGGCCATCAAGATGGCAGATAATGGGGGGGATATGTGAAACTAATGTACAAGTCATTGGAAGAGTAATGGAGGTGGCTTGACAGGTGGGGGGCATTTTCTGAAAGCTGAACTCAGATGTGTGGTTGACCTGGGTTGGTCATGCTGAGTGTCTTTGGTCTTCTCGCCAGTTTACTCCTGCTTCTAACCATGAGCTACAGCCAATGGAGTCATGTGGCATGGACGACCTGGGAGAGGAGCGTGCTACTGCTGCGGAGGATGAAGGACGAGGCGAAACGCAGCTGTACAGTGTGGAGAACATGCGTCGCGTTGCCCGCAGCTTGAGCAGTACGGTCATCGGAAGACGCCAGGAGGACCTCAGGGTGTCCCGCAGCATGGTGTGTGATCCACGCTTACGGCATAACTAAGTCCTAATGCTCACAGCTATGCGTGTGTGCTTCACTCCAGGAAGGGCTCTTAACTTAGTTTCCTAGTGTAGAACCAAGGCAACAAAGTGGCCAATACAATCAGCATAATGCACTATGTATAACCACAGTGTAGGGAAGAGATTTAACACGTGAGGCTTGAAATATGTTTCCCCATATGACTGCCATTGGTTCTGTACCACACCTGCTGCTCTGATCCATTCAGACTCAGCACCAAGTACCATCACTCACTGCCAACACATTTGCGCATTCACTGGAACTAGGCCAGGCTGCTGCCATCTAGTGGACATATAAAGTGTCGCACTGTTCAGAAAAGGATGTCCATGAATTGCATATGACTTTAATCTACACAGACCCTTACCTCTCTTTAGCCTTTTTAAGCTCTGTTTCTCCATTTGTGATTCATAGATGATCCCAACTTTTCACTTTTGTCATGATTAAAAGACAATTCTTTGTTACCAGAACAAAATGGTTCCTCTGGTTTAAATAATAATACGATGCCTTTTCTCTTGCAGGAGATTCCCAGGAGGTCCAAGAGTTTCTGGCTCTGCCTGACCGGAGTGAAGCTCTCTCCGGTGAAGTCCACCACCGTGCCGCACTGAACAACGAGACGCGGTAGATGGCCAGTGGCATGCCGGCTCGCCCATCCCATCGAGGGCCTGCAGCTCTCCTGCCGTGACCCAGCTGCCTGGACCTGCTACAGGCAGTGGCTCAACAGGATTAGCATGCTGTGGCCTGTGTGATCAGCTGTCCATCTGCTCGGCACTATGACCAGTACCCCCCGCCCCATCTATTTCACATGCAACACCGGATGATGCCCCCCCCCCCCCCCCCCCCCCCCCCCCCCCCCCCCAGGAACCGACCCCAACACACCGCCGCGGCGCGCGCCAGACCCCCCCCACCACCCCCCCCCGCCCACACCAGCCGCCCACC
>JAOYFF010000042.1:2111852-2132586 GCA_025773925.1 Cryptomyrus ogoouensis
GGGGTTAATGAGGTCCTCCTGGGCGCAGAGGCTGCCGAGCCCGTGGGGGTTAATGAGGTCCTCCTGGGCGCAGAGGCAGCCGAGCCCATGGGGGTTAATGAGGTCCTCCTGGGCGCATAGGCAGCCGAGCCCATGGGGGTTAATGAGGTCCTCCTGGGCGCAGAGGCTGCCGAGCCCGTGGGGGTTAATGAGGTCCTCCTGGGCGCAGAGGCTGCCGAGCCCATGGGGGTTAATGAGGTCCTCCTGGGCGCAGAGGCAGCCGAGCCCGTGGGGGTTAATGCATTTTGCATTTGTATTTTGGTTGTAATGGTACAATGGCAGCAAAGGATACACTTCAATGCGATCTTTCTTTATAATTTTAGAGAAGGTCTTCATTCTGACCTCCAGTCTTCACAAAACCCATCATCCTCACATGACGACTTTGGGGAACTATAGCCTCGCGTTTGGAATGAGTTACGGATTCATTATTTACGCCACACACTGCGTTCATTGAAGGGTATCTGACTGCAGAATCTGAGGATCTCCTGCTTTTACTCTGACGTGCTTGCAGGCCGTATCGGTGCCCCGGGCCCGGTACCCTTACCCCACAGTGGATGTGCCGGACCACGCTCACTACACCATTGGATCTGTTATCCTGGCTGTGGGGATCACCGGAATGGTGGGGAATGTCCTGGTCATGTACGCCTTCTGCAGGTACGCTGGGCTCGCTGTTCCACAGCCTGCTCTTATCAGTCACTTTATTTATCCCAGAATGACAAAGGGCTTTAAATAACAGAAGGGAACATTTTTTCCTCCTGTCACATAATCCACCATTTATCAAGGGACCCAGTTGTGGATCTGGATTTGCCCTCTCCCTGTTGTTAATCGGAGTGGCCAGTTTTATTTTCGCTCTACAAGCTATCCGAGGGCAGAGGATCTCCTGTTGGCTGGTCGTAATGCCATAAGGCCAACATTGCGCTTGTGAAGCCACAGCTGTCTCAGACTGCCTCGCTTAATTAGCTCATTTACGAATGTCCACCATGGCTCCCCGTGTCGTCGTGGGGTTTCCTCCAGGTTCTCCGGTTTCCCCCCACAGTCCAAAAACATACTAAAGTGAATTGGAGTTGCCAAATCATGTGTGTGTGTGTGTGTGTGAGCGGGTTTACCTATCCTTATGGGGACACAATGTCCCCATAACGTGATAAATATCAGTTTTTTCTCCCTTATGGGGACCGGTTTCCTTTTATAAAAATCGGTGAATGCTATGAAAAAACTAAAAATGCAAAAACTCTTGTATTTTGTTAGGTTACTTATGGTTATGGTTAGGGCAGGGTGGGGGTTAAGGTTGTCATAGTTAGCGTTAGCATTTTTTCCATTGAAATGAATGAGCGGTCCCCATAAGGATATGTATACCCTACATGTGTGTGTGTGTGTGTGTGTGTCTGTGTGTGTGTGTGTGTGTGTGTGTGCCCTGTGACGAGTTTGCATCATATCCTGCATTATTTCTTGCCTTGCCCCTGTACCTTCTGGAACAAACTGTAGACCCCCGACCCTAAACAGAACAAAGGGGGTGTACATTAATGGAGGGATTTCAGATGCATTAATGGAGGGATTTCACTGCTTCTGCATGACTTTAGCTGTTTCTGCATGCATCTACAGGAGCAGGAGTCTCAGGACACCAGCCAACATGTTCATCATCAACCTGGCCATCGCGGACTTCCTCATGTGCGTCACCCAGACGCCCATCTTCTTCATCAGCAGCATGCATAAGAGGTGGATCTTCGGGGAGACGGGTAAGGATTGGCAGCATGCCCCCTGTCAAGCCCTGGCCAGGACTCCCTAGAAGTGCCTTATAGATACTGTGTAGACGATGATATGGGGTCACTTTTGTACTACAAACATGGTCAGCCTTTGTTCTTCATTCATAGTGTCCAACTTTGAGAAGGTGACAGCTGAGCTGAATAATAAAATCAGGATAAACCAGGTATCTGATCAGAAAGCCAAGATTTCGTGCCATTTTTGTTCGCTTCTATTGTCTCGATGGAGAAACTGAGGCGTTCAGCATGTATTATGTGAGCATCGTGATGAATCACGGATTTTAAAAATAATCGGAATGTGATTTATTTATTTATTTATTCTAAAGCCATTGGGTGTCCTGTGATGGACTGGCATCCCATCCAGAGTGTCATCTGCCCTGTGTCATGTGATGGACTGGCATCCCGTCCAGGGTGTCCCCTGCCCTGTGTCACGTGATGGACTGGCATCCCGTCCAGGGTGTCCCCTGCCCCGTGTCCTGTGATGGACTGGCATCCCATCCAGGGTGCCCCCTGCCCCGTGTCCTGTGATGGACTGGCATCCCGTCCAGAGTGTCCCCTGCCCCGTGTCCTGTGATGGACTGGCATCCCTTCCAGAGTGTCCCCTGCCCTGAGTCCCCTACCTGGTGTCTTGGCCTGCCTACGGTTGGCTTCAGGCCCCCTGTGACCCTGCCCAGGATAATAAGTTATCGGACAGATAAGGATTTCACCTGCCATTTATCTCCTGATACAAGTGCCTGATACAATTAACATATTTCCTTTGGGATCAGTTGCATCCTTCTACATATACAGCCTTTGTCTTTGATGTGTATTTTCTTGTAGGAGGCAACTTGTCAGTATTTTTTGACCTTTATTTGTTTCCTTAATATTCTTTTGTAGGATGTGCTGTTTATCTACTGTGTACCTTTTAACCTCATTCTGCACTCATTGCACCAGTATTTCCCCCTGGCGTCAATGCAGTTCATCTTATTTTATCTCTTTTTAAGAGCAGCTATTATCCCTGCTCATTTGTACTTTTAACATGTCCCACGGTGTGAACTCTGAAGGTAGGCCTGCCTAAGTGGATTGCCGTATCTCAATGCCGGCACTGGTGATCTAAGGTGTCATAGCATTACCTCCCGTGTGTGCTGAGCCTGCGGCCTGCTTCCCTGGCAGCGTGTGAGCTCTACGCCTTCTGCGGGGCCCTGTTTGGGATCTGCTCCATGATCACGCTGACGGTGATCGCCGTGGACCGCTACGTCGTGATCACGCGTCCACTGGCCTCCATCGGGGTGCTGTCTCACCGCCGTGCGCTCCTCATCCTCGCTGCCACCTGGGGCTACTCCCTGAGCTGGAGTCTGCCGCCCTTTTTCGGCTGGAGTGAGTGTGCCTGACTCGGGGGTCAACAAGAAGTACAACAGGAAGTCTAGCCCCGCCCATAATGATGTCACACTCTCCCACCCCACCCCCCCGTTAGGTGCCTACGTCCCAGAGGGCCTGCTGACCTCCTGCACCTGGGATTACATGACTTTCACCCCCTCGGTGCGGGCCTACACCATGCTGCTCTTCATCTTTGTCTTCTTCATCCCGCTCTTCATCATCATATACTGCTACGCCTTCATCTTCCGCTCCATCCGGGAGACAAACAAGTACGTGAGTCGCAATGATGTTTAAAAACTGCCCGTCGGGTACATCAGATGAGATAAGATAGAACTTCACTGATCCCTGTGAATTCTTTGTGCAGCATCACAGAAGGAATAAATGCAACCAACCACTGGCTGATGGAGCAGCTCCGTCTGCTGTCACACATATATATCAAACATGAGTGACTGAGGTGATTTATAGTCGATTATTTTCACTGGACATGTTCCCTGTCACCTGGACTCTGCATTATTAGCTACATGATCATGAGGCAAGGTCAGACCAAAGCATAAGCATTGAAGCGCGTCGTGTCTATCAACCGAACCGAGATGTGTCAGCCTGCGCCCCCCAGGCTGAGGGATGCGCCGAGGACGAGCTCTCAGCTGGACAGAAGATCGATTGGTGACCCCCAGTGTGGTTAATTTAACTACCAGTTTGTTGTTTGCGTTGTGTCACGTAAAAAAAGGCCTCGGAAAACTGTCAGGACAGTGCAGGGTTTCATCTTGTGACAGACGGAATCTCTGAGCTCAGCAAATGTGCGTTTGATGAAGTTAAATACTGTTATATATGCAGCCCTGCCCACTGCAACACAACATGTTTCCATATAAATATGTAAACTTTGTTTGGTGTGTGCGTGTGTTTGGGTGTGCATGTCTGCATATCTACGTGTGTATGTCTGCATGTGCGTGTCTGCGTGTGCATGTCTGTGTGTGTCTGCATGTCTGCATGTCTGTGTGTCTGCGTGTCTGTGTGTGCTTCTCACAGGGCCGTGAACGAAATCAACAAGGAGAGCAAAAAAGACTCCATGAAGAAGTTCCAGCGCATGAAGAGCGACTGGAAGATGGCCAAGGTTGCGCTCATCCTCATCCTGCTCTACGTCGTCTCCTGGTCTCCGTACTCCTGCGTGGCCTTAACAGCGTTTGCGGGGTGAGGCTGAATTGCATTGCTCTCACTCTGCAGCTAATTTCTCATAATTACTTATACCTCTACATGTTTGTTTATTATTTGCACATTTTTATTTCAATTTCTATCTCTGTTTTTACTTTTATTTTATTTTTTTGTACTTCTGTTTTGATTGGATGTTTAATTTTGCATCTCATGGTACCATCTGCACCAAATCGAATTCCTTGTGACTGGCAATCAAAAGGATTCTGGACATATTACACAAAAAAAAACACCTCATTAATTTCACAGTAACACTGTTCATTTGCTCAGCAAACTGTGATCAGTATCCCCTAAGAGCCAGACCATCTATTAGGAGGCTGGATGTTGACTGCTGACTGGGATAGATGGGATACTGATAGCTAGTGTTAGTGTAGCAGGATTTTTATGGATTTTGGAAGTGTAGCCAGTCCTGGGGAAGCTTCACCTCCCCCCCTCCCTCCCTGCCGTGGACGGTTGTGGGGGGGTGGCAATATGCAGAGTCATTCTCTCCACCCAGAAGAGGGTGCTCTGGGTGGTCACCCAGTGGGTTGATGGGCCTGAGTGGCACCATGGATTGCATGAAGTTCTGGATTGCTGTTCTGGGTGTGATAAATAACGGCATGTGGGGCGGGCCGCCCACTCTCCCCCCGCAGATACGCCGACATGCTGACGCCGTACATGAACTCGGTGCCCGCCGTCATCGCCAAAGCTTCGGCCATCCACAACCCCATCATCTACGCCATCACGCACCCCAAGTACAGGTGGGGGCCCAAGGAGGCGGATCTCTGTCAACGGTGCCTTAGAACCCGACACACGCAAAATGCCTCGATGTTTCCTCCCGTTATTCTCAGGCTTGTAACTTTGGATAGACGTGGATCGCATGTCTATGGAATCTAGAGAAATCACTTGACCCGGTCGTCCAACATTGTGTGCTAAAGTATTCCAGAGTAATCCTGTGCACAATGAAGCTTGTATTTCATGGGCTGGAAATAACAACAAAACACACCATTTTATTTATTACGGAGACAATTACTTGGTATTTTCGCAGTATTTATTCACAAACGTTGGTATTTGTATGTTTGGTGTCAAAACAGTTTTAGAAGGCGCCCATCGTGTTAATTGAGGGTCAGTGCACAAGGTCAGAATCTAGATATCTAAATCAATACGTTGGTTGAGGCTTGTGGATTTCCTGACACCAAAGTCATACCATTGAATTATAGGTAATGATTCTGGGAAACAATCTAGTCAGCTGTCATTACTGATCACAGTGGGGACAGGTACAGTGATGATCCTAGGCATGGTGTGGATCACTTTGGACCATGATATGTGGTCCAGAATATGACAGGTGGTCATACTCAGTCAGATGCATTGACCTGTTTCACTCATGCTGAAAGCATCTATTTTGTGTTCCCTGTTACATGTGTTGAATTTAGAGCAGCTGCTTTATATCTATGTAGAGTTATTCTCCTTCCATTCATTGCAACTCTATCAACACTAGATCTATGCTGAAGGTATGAATAGCTGTGTGTATCTGCTGCCAGGTCCGCCCTTGCCAGATACATCCCCTGCCTGGGCGTCCTGCTCTGTGTCCCGGCCCAGCAGCGCTTCGTCAGCAGCAGCTTCATGTCCGCCCGTCGATCCACGGTCATCAGCCAGTCGTCAATGCTCAACAACCCCCTGCGCCACAGCATCAAGTCCCGTCTCTCCTTAGCGTCCAACAACGAGTTCGTACGTGCCGCGCCCCATCCATCATTTGTCCATCTATCATATATATATATGGAAAGACTTAATGTAGTTTGGTAGGTTTGTTGAATGTTTTCGTTAGAAGTGTTGCCTCCATGCTGACAACTAGTGATAGACAAACTGACACTGATGGTGCTCTTGGTTTGCTTTGGGCCATGCCTTGTTCCCTTTTTTTGAACAGACAATGACATCTAGTGGGGCCAAAAAATACAGCGAATGGTTCATGAAGCATCATTTTGTCCATCAGTACTTCCAACCATCTCTGTCATGCCAAACCTTGACGAGGATTCAATCAAAGCGGTGCCGAAGAACAGAAAATCCAGATCTCATTTAATCCGTATAAAAAGAAACAAAATGATAAAGAGATTTGGAATTTATGAACATCCTGGAAATTTATAGGAAGTTCTGGGGGCTTTATTCCTGTAGATAGTTATAGTCAAATGAAGCTTCATGAACAATTTGTTGTATTTTATTACCCCACTGAGGTAGTGCTCTCTGTGCTAAAAAGGGCTCAAACCATGCCCTTGAATCAACCAAGAGCAAAGGTGTCATGAGGCTTCATTTGGTCATCACTATATGTAGATACTCTTAGGGTAATCATCATCATGTTTATGATGCCAGGACTAGTAGGACAGTGTGGTTCTGGTGGGTAGTGGATATGTCTGGGGCAAACCCAGTTCTTCAGACAGTGACCCTTGCCCTGGCTAATTGATGACAGTGAGGAATCTGCCGATGATGGCTTTGATTCCACCCAATGCTCTCTCGCTTGTCCCCTGTGTCGGCACGCCCCAGGCCCCAGTAGACACGGATGCCAAAAGCGACCTCAGCAGCCCGGGCTCACGGTCCGCCAGTTGCCAGGTGTCGAGTGAGATCACCATGGACACCGCTGAGTTGCTGCCCATCTACTACTCCAGCTCCATCAAGGCCAAGAAGAGCCAGGACTCAATTGTTTTTGAGAAGGTAGGAGACCCTCCCGCGATGATGTCAACAACTAATTCTGTACCGCTTCAAACATCTTATGGCACTCCAAAACTTCCGAACAAGTTTGGACATCTCTAGAAGAATGTCACCTGACTAGAGCCCTGCCCACTGCTGTACTGTGTTTGAAGCTTGGATGGAAGGACAGTCCTTGGGGACAGTGTGACACTGTCGCTGGCCCCGGACTCCCTGTGACAGCTGGATTACCTTCAGAGCAGTTGCGCTCAGAGATTCTCTCCCCAACTGTAAACCTCCTGTCCCTCTCCCCCCCAAGAGATTACCTGGGGTTACCAGTGTCCATCATGTCATTGTGCTGCAGTGGAGGAATGTACTCTGCTCTTTCTCCTCAGTAATTGGATATAGATTGACTCTCACCACAGTTTCCCACAGGGACACCTGAGTGATTAAATCTTTCCTAAGCGATCAAACAAGTTTGTCTAGAGAGTCATCTACTGAACACCCTTGGAGACATACCTGACGTTTATTAGTTTGATTCCTTTAAATGAATCTGTCCTGTTACGCAACAGCAAAATCCAGGTAAAATCCTAAGTCACTGTTAGATCATGATGTCAGCATGATGTCAGCATCTGGGGCCCGTAAGTCAGCCATAGCACCCTAGTGGTACTTCAGCATCATCCTGGGGTTCATTCTAGCCTTTCTAACCATTCTTCAGAGCACTGCTGCATTTTATGGACGACCAGTTGGAATTGGATTGTTTCATTTATCTGAGGATTTGCAGGGGTAGCTGTGTGCCGGCGGATTATTACAGATTATTTTGCGTCGTTAGCATACGGCTGACATGCCCCCAGAGAGAGTGCCTCGGGGATAGACTCACTTTTGCATGCCTCACTAGCCGAGGCCATTATCAGACTGTCACTCTTCATTTTCACGGCACTTTCTCAGCGCCATGAAAAAGTGACACTTCTGGACCTTCACAGACTGTAACATAGTAACTGCTGAACCAAGGGTGGTTATGAAGGTCAGAGTAGAGGAAGCCCAGGGTGCACTGAGATATATACCACTATTGTAATGATAATGCTGCCTCTTTGTCCTCATGCGCATATATTCTGGCTGCTGTAGGAGGTAATTGGTTTTTGACAGTGCGACCCCCATTCTGTGACCTTCACATTGCCCCTAAATCCTGCCCCACTTGAGGTCTAATCAATGCCAGTTTGACTTCAAGCAGCTCCCAGAATCCGGAACGATGACACCAAATTGATTATGAATGATCTGCTAATTGGATTCTGGCCTATATTTGGTGTTTATGAATCCTGATTGAGCGAGATTTTTGGAGCTGCGTTTGCGTTGACATTTCTCCAAATGGCATTTCCTAATTTTAATTGCTATAATGAGCCCAAAAGCCCCAAGTGTAATTGCAAACTATAAATGTTAATTTATAAATCATAGCCAATCAACAAATATGCAACTAAATTATTTAATTAGATTACACGTTAACTTCTATGTTGTTTCCCATGCACCAACACCTTTCATTAATTTATTTTGAATTTTTTACAAGGGACAAATGTACAAATAACATCATCTGAGAATATAGCATATTTAGATCTTTAGAGAATCCGACATTAATAGCCAGTGCACATTATGCGCTGAAGGTCAGCGGTGTGGGCCTGGGCTGCCCTACCGTGCCGCTTTGGCTGCTCAAGTACCGGCTCGTCCTCCATCCGGCACAGGATTAACCTGAGCCGTACTGTAGAGAATGACATGCGCATTGGTGCAGGAGGGGCAAACACACTGGTCCTGTTACAGTTAAATAGTGACAAAAGGGATGGAGCGGCGAAGCGAGGGTGGCTGATGAAGAGGAGAGCAGTGGATGTCCAAGGGACCGGCGGAACGAGTGCAAATAAGTCTCTGCACCCCCAAACTTTGAAACTGACAAAGTTTATTTTGCCGTGGCAGGCTGTGTCCCTAGCATATCTTATTTGCTGGCTGGTCTTTAGTCTTTTCCAGGACACTGGTCAATCAGGGAGCCTCTCCTGTCCCTTGCCACCCGTCCCCCACCCAGCTTCTGTTATCACGGTCCCACATGACCCTCAATGGTCCTCCTCACTGGTGTAGTTGTGCAGGTGACACTGGTCAGGCTGCTGAGTGTCAGGGTCTGTAATGTCTGAACCCACCCTTCGTGAACTTTCCCCACTGGCCAGCAGGTGTCGCTGGCCATTCCACCTTCCCCCTCTCTGTCTTAGTTCCTACCCTTCCCTAGTGTGTTTCCCTTGTTCCTTACACAGCCGAGTAGCTCTGTGGGCTGAGTGTCTGATTATAAACCCTTCAGTCGTGTGTTCAGGACCAGCTTCCTCTTTATTTGAAATTATTGGATTTTGTTCCCCCGTGTTTATTTTCTATTTTAGTTTTCTTGTTTCATTTGCGTTCTGTTCTGGGTTTTGCTATGTGTCTGTGTTTGTGATTATGTATTGTCTTTGTTATATTCTTAGTATTTGATTCTGTTTCTCAGTTTCCCTGTTGGTCTCTTGGTTCCATGATTAAATTTATTAGACCCCCCCCGTTTCCCTGTGCATCATGATTATTCTACCTGAATGCTCATTGTCCTGCACCCTCTCTCATTGGTTCATTATTCCGTGCCTCACTCCTGCTGCTCCATTACCCGGTTTGGTTTGTGTCTTTATGTTCCCGCCTTAGGTCAGTTCTGCAGTTGGTTATTGTGTCAGAACGTTAGATTCTGTGTTTCTCTGGTCTCAGTAGTTATTTGTTTTCCTGTTTGGCTTTTTTTAACCCCTATTTTGTGCCTTCCTGGTTTTCAGTTTCCCCAATAAACGCCATTGTTTATTGGAACCCCAAAGTAGATAATCACTCTTAGAACACTCTTAAAATACTATGTCTGTGAGCAGCGAATGTGCTCAATTATGCATATGAACGCAAGCTCTGTAAATTCGTCTGTTTGCAGAATTCTGCCTTGACATCTTGAACGATGCGGATCAATCATACCTTATCAGTTCAGTTTGTAATCTTCTGCATATTGTCTCCATGCCAGCTCATCTTCTCTGTAATGCTCATCATTTGTGTGTTCTGCATTCACCTTTGCATGCTTGCTTAACATTTTAATCTAGACAATTAATTACTGAGCACATGCCACTGTGGAGTCAAAGGCTTCAGCCTCTGCCGGCCATTTTGCTTCCCTGTTCCTCCTCGTCACTCTCAGCTGTCTTAGTGCTTTTCATAGCTTGACGGAGAACTTGCTGTGAAGCTTGTCAGCACTGTGCTGCTATGGCAGCATCAGCTGAATGACGCCTTGATAAATGACCCTCCTTCTGTGCCAGTTATGTCTGTGAATGAGCCTTCTCTTTTTTTCCTGTTGTTGATGTCAATAGGCCGGTGTTGTACAGGAAGGGGTGGGATTTAATGCAGCCGTTGATCAGATCCCCAGCATCTTCGTCACGTCAGAGTCCAGCCACGCCCTTCCCGGGTCAGGTGGTCCGGCCGTTTCCAGGTCCAGCCCTCACCGAGGGCCAGCCCCCCCCTCCCCAGGTCAGGTCTCCAGGTCCAGCCCTCACCAAGGCCCAACCCCACCCTCCCAGCCAAAGAACAGCATCTAACTTTGTGACTCTTTCACAATTTCTCCAACTAGTCATGTTCATTTATGTATTTTTCCCATAAAAGTGTTTTTTAAGGGACACATTTTTCTATGAAATAACATCACAGGTCTGAAAAGGTGCTCATCCTATTCATTCCTGCAGAGGCCTCTCAATAAATGTCCCTCCCTCAACCTCGGGCAACCAGTGATGATGAAAACTTAAGCACAGCTATGTTCTTCCTCCCCATCTGAACAGCGGTTTTTGTGTCCTGTCTATTTTTTACACCCATGGTTGCCATTGCTGCTGACACTGTTGGAATGGTCCACTTTCCCCCCTTAATGACACGGTGTTGGAACGGTCCACTTTCCCCCCTTAATGACACGGTGTCGAATGGTCCACTTTACCCCCTTAATGACACAATGTTGGTATGGCCCACTTTCCCCATTAAAACATCACGCAACACACGCAGATCATTATTTGAAATGGCTAACTTTATTTATTTGAAATATTTTACTCTTTGCTGTCCCTTTAGGAATATGTGATCTTCTGGAATTATTTAAGAAGTGTTAATATGTTCCGTATATTAACTGAAATGTGTAGGCATGCAGTAGTTTTGTGACCCATGTTGGAATGTTCTGTATATAACGGGAGACAGCAGCCATAACTGTCTGACGTGTTCTTAGTTATAAAGTCTGCATTTGCCCCAGTCAGTGTTGTCAACTAACCTAAAGAGTTTTGTCTGCAGCCTGCTCTTTGACAAATAGATGTTAGTTGCCTGTTATTGTGTTGTTAACATGTTGTGACTGTGACAAATAGTTTTCTTTGTTGTCCTGTGCGAAACGAAATGGGCAGATGTTGCTCTTCTCAGACATGGACCCGAAGTCAGAGGGGGACCTGGGGTGTGACAGGCGGTGGCCCCCCCAGGAACGGCGGCTCTTTGGAGGACATCATCTGTCTTCAGGTCCTATAAGCAGCTTTTCGAAAACTCAAATTACAAGAATTGCAATTTAATATTATGTAAATAAACAAACAAACAAACAGCTTGGCTGTTCATTACCTATCCCATGAAACCAAGAGGCACCTCAATAAACACCATCCCAGCCCTGCCGAGGTCTCGATCTGCCCAGCCCAATTCAGGGTCCTCCTTGGAGCGCGGACTGCTCACATTCTCAAGGGTCATGACGCCAGTGGTTACCCACAATCCTTTGTGCAGAAATCACACATTGCTGCTGCAAGGCCAGCCAATGAGCATCACCTCTGACCATCGTCATCTGTATTTGCCTCCATATTTGCCAAAGAAATTAAGAAGATAAAGATGAATAGTTACAAATCACAGTATCTCTTTGGCTTCTCCCATTCTTATGGCTACGTCTTATTGGTGAATTTGTGGCCAATCAGATCCCAGAAAAAAACCCACAACAAACTACCAGCCGTGCTGTCCTTCTCAGCTGGGATGAGCCAGTGCTTTTGCAGAGTGACATCTGCTTATAAGCCCGCCGTGTGATTCACTCAGCCAGAGCGTCTCTGAATATTGTAATGGCATTTTGTTAGTGTGCAAGTGAAGCTTCAAAGCTGGGAGACTTTTTCCATTTCCACGTGATTGGGGGGGGGGTCACATTTGCCACCTTAAACCGGACTGCTATTTGCCCCCAGAGAGGTGGGGGTTACATACTGCCCTGAGATTAGTTCATGAACTTATTGGAATATGCAGGCAACCCCATGATTTGAGATTTCTTCTGATGTAATAAGATTTTAAAAATTACTTTTAAATTTCAGTAATTTTCATGTAAATGGCAGACAGGCGTCAATCCCCAATGCTTCATCATGGCTTATTGTTACCCTGGCGACCAGTGTTCTCTGTCACTATGGCACCACCAGCTCTCCAGCTTATCTCAGCCAAAGCCCCAAAAAGATACATCGATTTACTATGCTGCACTGTACTAAGCATTTATGGGCGGCACTTGTCACTGCTATTCCTTAAGGATCTACTGTTCCCTTCAAGACAGTGGCTTTTATTAGTGTATTTTTTAATACAGTGACATTTTCTCAATTGCAGCTGTACTTATTCATGCTATTTACTGAATTTCCAATTTAATGCAGTTCGCTGTCGTAACTTTAAAATGTATAATATAATGGATATGGTTATCAATAAAGGACGTTTGTGACGGGGAAGGCCACAAGCAGTGTGTATACAGAGGCTCCTCCACTTACGAACTTTCAACTTACGAACTTTCAGACATACAAACAAAGAGGACTGTAAGTCCACGTTGTTTTCATTGGGCTCCCGTTTCCTGCCCGCAAACTGATGTAATATCTCCTATAATCTGTTTTTAAAAATATTTTTTAATTTAACAACTGGTAATGCCAGTGCTGTAAAACTTCTCATTCCGCCCGCTTTAATCTCTTACTAATAATAAATTTTAAGGTCAGTCCCATTAGGAATAAGTGAATCTGAGTATAAAACTCATATATACCACCACAGCCCTGCAGGAGGCGCTATGAATAACTTTTAATTGGCTGAACCTGGGCAGGGTTGGGTTAACAAACCCCCATGAAGTGGAACAGACCCTGTCTCCTAAGGGTCAGATTTTTATAAGGGTCCGATAAAACCTGAGATTAAGCTTCCAATAATCACCTCGACTGAGCAACCAGCAGCTGAGGTTGCATGAAAACCAGCACGGCCCCTGGTCCCTGAGGGGGGCGGCATTGGGGACGTGTGGCCGGAAGGGGGCAAGAAGGGGGCTTTGCTGGGTTTCTGTTACAGGCCTGACCTGGAAATGGTCAACATGGCTGAGCAACTGAACCACGCAGCAGAAACACCCACCGTAGCACCAGCCGTTTGTGAGAGAGTCTCACTCTCATCGACCTTAAGACCCTGTAAGACCCTTAAGCTCCATGCTGACTCATTACCAAGAAGTGACACTGTTTATTTTTCTTGCTAATGCTCCGTACTTAGAAGCCTTAAGGGAAAAAGGCGATAGCAGTGTGCAGGTCAGAGGGGAAGTGGACAGAGGTCAAAGTTCATTTCAATACAGCAGAAAGCTGCTATACATGCCCGCGGGCAAACGTGGGGCTATTTCTGAAATGAAACTGAAAGGTCTTGCTTGCTGTAAATAATAATAAGGTCAGCACTTGGCTGCTGTAAATTCTACATCTCCACCCATTCCCAGCAAGCCATCTCTCCGGAACCTTCCATCTGTCTCTGTCTGTCCCTATCCTGTATCATTTTGATTCAGCTCTGTGAGGGCACCAATGGGTTACCCTGGTAAACGAGGCCCGCCATGTCTGACTCTCACTGCACAAACTCTATACCCAAAGGTCCTGAGATGTGCAAAGCCAAATCAGGTATTTGTCCTCTCTGTCTGGGCTGAGGTCTTGAGATGTGCAAACGCTAAATCAGGTATTTGTCCTCTCTGTGTGGGCTGAGGTCCTGAGATGTGCAAACGCTAAATCAGGCATTTGTCCTCTCTGTGTGGGCTGAGTTCCTGAGATGTGCAAACGCTAAATCGGGCATTTGTCCTCTCTGTGTGGGCTGAGGTCCTGAGATGTGCAAACGCTAAATCGGGTATTTGTCCTCTCTGTGTGGGCTGAGGTCCTGATATGTGCAAACGCTAAATCAGGTATTTGTCCTCTCTGTGTGGTGTCGGAGTAAGTACAGTTTAGCTGCCTGGTCTTTAGCTCCTGCTCCAGTACTAACTAGCACTTGTTACTGGTCATTCACTGGAAGCTCAGGCTAGCCGCATTTATACCCAGCCGACAGCTGTATGCTTGCTATCTGTCTCGCCTGTACGTCACTTTGGACTTAGTATCTGCTACATGTAAATGTGAATGCTTTAAATTGGCTATGCACACCACAAATGATGACGAATGAGCAGGCTAACAGCTCCTTTTCTGTGTGTTTCTGTATCAATGCATCTTGTATCTGCTGTGATGTGGCCCTAGCCCTGCCGATTGTCGATAAGTGGTGTCACCTCTCATCCCAGTTTATCTCTTTTGAGGTGGGGGTGGGGTGGGACACAATAGATACCCCCTGCATATTTTCCACTTGAATGTTGGGTGCATGGAGGCAGCTTGCTTGCTGCATGTGCTGGCATTTTTATTTTTGATGCCTCCCCATTTCCATGTATTTATGACCTCAGCCACTGGCGCGTGGCTGGAACGTACCATTTGATGGGGGAGGGCAAGGTGGCGGCTCAGAATCTCAGAATGAATCTCATTGTCGAATGTTCGGCAAGTGCTTTGAGTTTAGTTGACATACGCACAATGATGAGTGCACAAGAGTGCTGGAGTGAATTTCCATAGACTGTTCCAGAAGGTTTCAAATGTTCTCACCCACATTGATAATCAGCCACTGCTGTTGAGAAGTCTTGTAATATCTAAACTACAATGGAGAATGCAGCCTGAATTAAGATTTTATAAATTTACCCGGTATGTCACATGGTAAGCAGCCACAAGCAACACTAGGAAAAGCAGTGGAAAAAGAACGATGATGATGATGAAGATGACGATGACGACATTGTACATGGCCACTGTAAGAAAACCGATAAACAATTTTCATGAAAGAAAATCCATACATTTACACCAGGAAGTATAGTCGTGCGCCACACCTGGGCAAACCTGCTCTGGGGGGTGGCGTGAGGCGGCATTGGGCTACCCCGCTCCTGGAGAAGAGCCCCAGCCCCAGGAAGGCCTCTTGGGGGTGCAGAGGGTGGTGTCGTCATGAGGCCATGCCAGATCCTCTGTGATCAAAATACCCCCCGTGTGTTTATTTCTGAGCTGCCCCCCACTGTCACCCTGGGATTTGGTGACAGAGGGCTGATCACATGATTACATGATCGTATGGTTTTGTTTCATTCTTTAATGGATACTCACAGTCCTACCAAGCCAAGATCCAAAACAGAGAATGAATATCTAAGGCTGTGGGTCTTGCCTGTCTTTGGGGGGGGGGGGGCAAAGTGTTCTAATCCATCACATAGTATTTAGTGTGTATTTTTATTTTGGTCTGCTCAGTATAATCCGCTCAGTTCTGCTTCTAGATGAACTTGATGCCCTTCAGTCTTGCAGTGCGAGACCAACATACCATCTTTTTGCATAACCGTGAATGTAAGGGAAAGAATATCCTGATCCAAGTGGAGTGCTGGGCCGGGCCCAGCTATGCACAGGAGTGGTCGGTACAGCACTTTCAGGAGGCTTTTCGAGGCTGAAAGAGCTAAGAGCTACACCCCTCTGTTACCCATAAATGTTATTTCATTCATGGTATGTAGACTATTACTTTGGAATCATTAAAAACAGTTACAGTGTCACAGTTTCACAATTGATTTATTTAGTCACATCTGTTCACTCCTGACTTTGTGTAAGATGTTTCATCAGACACATTCAGAGTAACTAAGCCTACTCTGTTCATTCCCGTGTGAACACGGGTGATTGTTACATTATTCAAACTGACGTAACGTAACGTAACGTAACATGACCATTAGGTTACTGCTGTGTAAATGCATGTGGTGTCACCTGATCGCCGGGATTGTTATGTGACTAACAATAGTGTAATGTGATCCTCAGGTGACGCGCTGGTGCTCCTGCCCCTGAATGGGGGGGGGGGGGGGGGGCATTCCACCTTGAGTGAATCAACTTTCCCGTGACACTGACCATTTACGCTGCTTCCACTGGCACAGACGTCCAGAGACAGTAATTAATGAAAGGTACTACTAGGGCGCTCTCAGGTGAGAAACCCAGGGTCAGTCACCCCACTGGGCGACACAGCCTCAGGCACCACATTCTGAGGGGCATCAGCTTGCTTGCACTCCAAGGAGAACCTGTGCTCTTTGTGCTGCTGGCACAGGGCGGCTATGTGATGTTTGGCCCAACTCCGAACTGGTCAGCCCATTTCACTTTGTCTTCCATGATGAGCATTGACTTGCAGGGCACTGGTGGTGAAACTCACCTAGGGCACCAAACGAGCTTCACCTGGTCCTGGGGGGGACCACCTGGGTGACCCCCCCCCCCGGTCGTTTTCTCAGACCTGCCTGGGCTCTGTGTGACGAGGGGCTCGCTGGTACCTCGGGGAGTTAGAATAGAAAAATCTGTTAGCCTAAGAAGAGGCTATATTAGCTATGTGAATCATGGAGGCTTGGCATACTGGATATCCCCTTACACGCCATATAAGGAGCACCAGGTCTCCAGTGCTATCGCTTTCTGAACAGGAGGGCTATTCTTAGACTGTCCCTCCAGCCCGGCGATCAGGCAAGATCTCTCTTCTTTTGGCTTTTAATGCATTTCTGTCTTACCTGTCTGATTTCGCGTGATTATGTAGAGGATTCGGGGACGAGCTCACGAGGGGTTAGGGAATTGTTTTCTTTTATTTTTGGTCTGTAACCTCAGCTAATCTGCATTTTCGAGGTTGCTGGCGTTTACCCTCTCGCCTTGTACCTCTCACTGTGTGTCCCATGGTATCCTGTCTCGTCTTCCTGTGACTCCTCCATTCCCCTGTCTCTTTTCCCCCCCTCATCAGGGTCGGAAAGAAACCTGGATCAGGGAGCCGAACCTACGAAGAGTCAAGGTTTTTTTTTTTTTTTTTGAAAGAACATGAGCAATTACAGCGTGACCCTCCCTGGACCAGCCCCGTGGGGCTTCCGCCTGCAGGGGGGCAAGGACTTCAACATGCCCCTCACCATCTCCCGGGTAAGAGCCCCAAACACATCCGCACACCTGCCCCTCGGTGGGTCGTCGGGTTGCTGCTGCGTGAAATACTGCGATAATAGTGGCCATTTGGTCAAGACCTGCTCCAGTGATTTAAAAAATACGAGCACCCTAAGCTTGTGACTGTGCAGCAGGACTGTGGGTTTGCTGGAAGTGCATAGCTGCCTGGTTTTAATGACCCGGACCCTTTCCACAAAAAAAGCAGAAATTAGCCTGAAGCCTGAAAGAGAGCTGGCTGGGTTTATGTGAGTTGCTGTTAATGCTTTGATTAAAAAAGCTTATCCAATTCATTTAACTGAATCACATAGTTCTCACAAAAGATGTGGAAATACCAAAACAAGCAGATCTGAAACATTAAAGACAGTAGCAACAAAACAGACATATTTTTGCACATTTATATTTGCCCATTTTGAAAATATTCAGACGACAGATCAGTGATGTTGCACCAATCAAATCAGGCGAGATCGTTAAATTATTGATCAATGGTTGCAATGCCTGAAAAGACTCATTTCTTGGGCGATGATCAGACTTCATGAAATGATTTCATAAGATGTATCTCCTCTGCAACACTTCTAACTGAATGACAGCTAGGGCTAAAAAGACTTGACACTTTTTCAAGCCAATGTTTTGTATAACTCCCAAAGTGAAACTAAATAAGATATGAGATTGATTTAGTCCAAACTAAATGAAGTGGCACCTACCACTAAGACATAGTGGTACGGTCCAAATGAGGGAACCTGTTAGAGTTAGGGTTAGGCCAAAAAGAGCACGGTTATGTAAGATGATGGTAACACTATGAGTGACATTTAATTAAGGGCCTAGTCCTTTCAACGTGTTAAAAGCTCAGATACCTCATGTGTGGGTGTGGTTAGTGGCTTGATGGCTTCGTGTGATTTGTGCACTAGAGTTACAATTTAAAGGTCAATTACTGAAATTTACAGGGATAAATTGGATAAGCGTGTAGCAACATGGGCCGGGCAGGACAGAGCTTAATGTCGATAGTCACTGCTGAAAAGAAGTGTCTTGGTGTTCACCATTGCATTTTCCTGCAAATAGGCCCTAGCAAGCAGCAGCAGATATAGTGACAACGTCTGCAATTTATGCGTGTGGCGCAATCATCACACAAAGAATCATCACCTGCTGGATTCAGAGGCTGAAACAATAATATAAAAGCCAATTTGCAAACAGATTATTGCAAGAAAATTCCCTTCAACTGATACGAAGGTGTATTATATGGAGGATTAAGTACATGAAGTTCATATTAAATATTTAATGGTATTTTTCATAGTTTGAACAGGGCCCCCTGCAGGACTCCTGAGAGAACAGACACATTTCCAATTAACTGTGTCTAACAAATCCTTCCAAACCTCACTCAATCATTTTTAAATATTAAGCTGAATCATTGCAGCCACACAGGAAAAAATAGACACGGGACAATACAGTTAATTAAAATATGAATTAGAAATTAAATACAAAAATTAGTAGCGGCTCAAAAAATATTAACATTTATGTTTTATTATTTCTGACTTTGGGAATAATACACCACTGATTGTCCAAGCAGGAAACGTGTGTGCCCCTAATGGGGTTCAGCCCTTGTTAACCCTGAGCAGTCCCTGTACGCCACTGTCAGTTTCCATAGATACCAGAAGTGATTTGGGTTTCATTTTTTAAAAAGAACAAGTAGGTTGTGACTGTTTAAGTTGAAGATTCCTAGCAGACCCAGAAATGTGGCATCCCTGAAAACAGCACGGGCATGAACATCAAACGTATTCCTGCTACGCTGGGGTAGGACCTTTGCAGGTGACCCATTTCATGTTTACTTTATCACGGATTACCTCATCATGTGCCGGCATCCAGATGAAAATGGAGCCAAGAGAAAATAACTAGGGGTCGTGTTCTGGTGTTTATGGTGAGATGAAAGGCGATCCTGGGCCGGTCATGTGGATGTTCGCCGTACGACGTCACCGCCGTATCCCAACGAGGTATTGGACCACCGATAATGGCATTTGCTTGCCGGATATGGTGGCCCCCACCCCCAGCCTGGTAGTTTTGACGTCCACTGGGGGTGGGGCCCGATGCATTTACCCCATGGCTCAACCAGAAAAGGACATACAATCTCCTGATCAGATGTTGGAACATAGCATTACTACTCCTCTGCCTGGCAGAAGTAGAGACCCATTTATATACCTGAATACCTGCCTGCTAAAGACATCAAAGGCACATTAGAAATGTCTCTCAACACCTAACACCTTTATTTCAGTGGCCCCTGCTCTCTACTGAGCCCTTCACCCAAGATTGTTCCATCAAGTCTAGTACCCTGACCAATACGCCACCTGCTGAATGATTTGTGTAGTTTATGTAATAAAAAGACCGGCACCCTGGTCTTGATACTGTTACTTTCTGGCAGCAGGGAACCGTGATTGACTTTAGCAACGCTTCTCCTTATTGAGGCCAACTACTGAGGCCCAGTGGCCAGTGGTGGTATTGCGGGTTGGGCCCAGGCTCCATACAAACTGACATAAGCGTCTGAATGTCTGGGTGCTGTCACACTGGCCCAGGAGCCCAGCCTCGTTTTCAGAGTGCGGCTCGGTTGCACGTCCAGATCGTAAAGATGGCCAGCGAGCCTTGCAATATTAGCTTTAGGTATGCGGAGGATGCATAGCATATAGCGCTTGTTTTTATTTTTCCGCCAAACTAAGCTGGTTATATCCACCACCTGCTTCATGGTGCATTAAGGTTAAGATAAAATACCATAATGTAATAGCCTCTGTCCCAGCCTCCCCTTACAAACAATGAGTTGCTTTTCAGTTATTCATTTTAATTAGTTATTAGCCAGTGTCGCTAACATTAGTGCTGGTCTTTTAGCTATAAACTTGGTCTGCATGAGCCAGTCTGCATCACTATTTTGAGTCATATTCTTTCCAAGAAAATAACACAGGTCCAGCGGATTAGCTGCTAGTGTACGTTGCTAATGTTAGACTTGCTCTCGCCTCTAAAAAAAGGGTTTTTAATGAATGGACTGCTAACATATATGGCTAATATTAGCCCCGTTCCTGCAGGCTTCGGCATTTGAGCCCGGTGTTCCCAAGCTGGCCGCATGTTAGCGGCCGCCAGGTGCGCAGTGAGCTGTTTTTAGCTGGCTGCTGAAGGCCAGTGCAGCCACGGGAGGCGGCCATTTCCAGCCAATCAGCAGCTGCAGTTTGGTGTCAAAGTTCCACCCAAGCTAAAGCTAAACTTTTATTATGCTGTATAGGAAATTCCCCTTTAAACACTTTCTTTTCCCATGCGCAGTTATAATTATAATGATCAAATATGCTTATTTACTGAAAAACTCGCTCAAATGACAGGTGTACCTAGACCAGGGGTGGCCAATCTTACCCGCAAAGGGCTGGTGTGTATGCAGGTTTTTGGGATAACCTGTAGGTCAGCTGTTCA
>JAOYFF010000042.1:2142898-2156304 GCA_025773925.1 Cryptomyrus ogoouensis
TGTAACATCACCTCCCTTGACTTAAACTCCACACACCTAGAGATATAACCCAACATTCTGTTGGCCTTTTTTATTGCATTTTAAGCCTGCCTGCAGGGAACACTGGGCAGATTCAGTTTCAGTAAGACAACCAGGCCTGGCTGTCACTGCAGAAAGACTTTCCGGGTTAACGTTAACTGCGTTTATGAAAAGGTGGCAGGATTCAGGGAGAATTGAGTGGCTACTTATGAAGTTTTATAGTTAGTTGGATTTAGAGCTAAATGCTGATTCTTAATGTTTGGCGCAATGGAGTAAAGCTGCTTTATGTTAAGTTAGGTCGCCTTAAATCAGTGGGGCAGAGCAGACTCCTCTTGGTGCTGGGGGGCAGAGACACTCCCCCTCACGTAAACGCGGCAACACCTGCTTCTTCTGCTTCTCTAAAAGGCCAAGGAATGTGGAGGATCGAGTTCCCGTCATCCAAGAACTCTAGCTGCTCCTAAACACCTTGGCTGTAAACTATCTCCATTCCATCCATCCACACTCATTGCCTCCTTGATTTGATCACATAATCAGTCAGCTAAAATGGATCTTCTTATCTGTTCATCTGTTTCTTGTATTTGTACTGGGGAATTGTGTCGTATATGAAAAAATGAACAGAATTCATATGGTACCTCCTGATACATTTTTAGTATTAACCACCTCTCTCTCTATCTCTCCTCTCTCTCTCCTCTCTCTCTCTCTCAGGTCATTGCCAACACTGCTGCCAAGTTAGTCCCAGCCGAGTGCCTGTGGTTGAGCATGCTGTCCCACAGTGCGAGATTTTGGGTCCCATTTAATAACGCTTGTCTGTTACCTGTCGTGTTTCTTTTTCCTGAAGCAAACCTGCCATTTTTACACTTTTGCCCACTTTTTACAAACAGAAATAAGCCTTAATTGAATATTTTGGTAATGAATATTCCTATAAACTTTGGATAACATATTATATATGAGGATGAACTAAATCAGTAGTCCTTATAATGTGATTATAATTCAGTGCACAGTCCACACAGGGCCTGCATCTTTTGTGCTTGTTCAGCTGCTAACGAAATCTGACATTGTTGGCATGTCAGCACCAGATTGGCAATGTGCTGCAGACAGGTACAGCTTTGCAATATTTCTCTGTATTTCTTCTCAATTCATCCAACTTCCCCGGTAGTAAATGGATCCCCCAGTGACTGCTGTCATTAACTGAAATGATTAATTCACGATTCCCGTGACCCTGTCCAGGATAAGTGCTGGGAAGATGGATCAATAGATGATTGGAATTAATAAGTGATATATGAATTAACTATTGATTGTTATTGTCCCTCAAAGAGCTAATTTTACTCATATTTTTGAGGAACTCGAAGGCCTATATAATAGACCAACAGTGTCCTCTTGCAGCCGACAAACACAGTTCCTGTCCTCTCTCCCCTACAAAACCCCGCCCTCTAATAGCACGGAGTACATCCCTAGCTTCAACCCCAGCGTGTTGAAGGATTCCGCCCTGTCCACCCACAAGCCCATTGAAGTCAAGGGTCCCGGTGGCAAAGCCACCATCATCCATGCCCAGTACAACACCCCGATCAGCATGTACTCCCAGGATGCCATCATGGATGCCATTGCCGGCCAAGCCCAAGCTCGAGGCAATGAAATGAGGTGAGGTGGCTCGTGACCTGCCCCACTGACGCACCTCCGCCCCCCCTGCCCGCCCGCCCCTCCCCCTTGGTTCGCATGACCTCGCTGGCCTACAGCAGGCTAATAGTGTGCCAGGCTTCTGCATGTCGAACAAAGCTCACGGACCTTGTGCTGCTGCGGTTTTTGTTTCACTTTGATTTTTATACTGTTGATTACCTTGGTCGATTTTTACAGTCAATATTTCAATGTTTTAACATGTTGAGCTCAATGACGTGATGGACACATGCGTGACTAGTGCCAATCTGCGTACCCTGCAAACGGGTCATGTTTCAGGAAGAGAGAACATTCCAGCTAACTGGGGGTATAATATGTCTGCTGAGGAAGGACAAGCTTTATAGCAGGTGACCAGTGGCTTGGACCTTTGACAAATGCTGGGGACAAACTAATCAGCACCTTTTTCTCTGAGACCCCTCACGGCCAGCACCTACAATCACTGGTCCCCATTATCATGAAGCTGTGACCCTCTGGATGTTCCTCATGGATTACCACTCCCTAGTTGGTCGCGGCACTGCGGGGCGTGCGGGTTGGGAGGTGGGAACACGCCATGGCATTCTTACACGTTCCTGACATGTTCCTGTCTCCGACCTGTGCAATCACGTGTTGTGATGTGAGATAATGAAGAAGGAACCTTAGGTTTACTCCACTGTGTACTGGCGAGATTCTCTGTTGCTACTTGACCTCCTTCCACTAGCATTTCCAAAACCCATGAGCCATATCACCTCAGTGTCATTTAGTAGAAATATACATGAGTGTGCAGTCAGACTGCTTGCATTCATGTATGAATATATACATGTAGATACACATACAATAAACAACGATCAGAAGAAGATCGTGCTGGAACCAACAGCGCCCTGTTTGGGGGGTGAAATTCTCAGGCCAAACAGGTGAGAAATCGTTAGTACAGGTCCCAGCATTCTTGTCTGTTTCAAGCTCATATCTCTACTTTTCGTTCTCCTCCCCCCACCCTTTTCTCACACCGTCACCAACCAACTTCATTGTATCATCCATCTCACCCTGCCCTGCTGCTTGCCCCCTCCCCATCCGTGTCATGGCCCCGCCCTGGTTGGTCACGTGACAGTGGAGATTCCTCAGCTGTCGCCTCTCCTTTGGCGTAAGTAGACCGTAAGCCTGCTTTAGGCCAGTACCAGTCCTGGACTCTCTCTCTCTCTCTCTCTCTCTCTCAGTACATCCTCCTGTGCTCCTTTGAGATGCTTCCTCCACCACTCAGCTCAACCATAAACTGATGTTGGCCCAAAATGAGATCTTTCCAATTCCTCTTGGTGCTGTGTAATGTTATATGTTAGGTCCGTGTCCATCAGCTCATAGTCTCAGCACATGCCAGCTCTCTGAAAGCTCTCTCATTTTCTTGTTTTTTTGTTCATACTATTTCCCTCCTCTGCTGAGGTCTTGAACCTTGACTCCTAACTAGTCTATGCTCAGTGCCTGTATGATTGCTGTGAGGGTCATCGTTAATATTTCCATCTCTGGTCCATCATAGATCAAATACTGGAGCTGTGTTCCTATGATATGATGATAATGTCACAGAGTGGTTAAGGGGCTTCTCTCACTCGAACACGCAAACAACCGTTTCAACTCGTCCTTGAAAGATAGTTTCCAAGTAAATATTTTGAATATGGATAGCAAAATAAAGGTGTCGACATTTTATGAGCATCTACAATTTAAAAAACGTTTTGTACATCTAAGGTGTTTCTTTAATCCCTAGGAGCGGAGGCATATCATGTATAAAGCTGTCTGTTTGCACCAAGCCGCCGATTCGTATTCCATCCACAATCCACCTACCCACAGTTTCACACATTAATGTGCAAACCTGCAGGTTTCTGGCAAACCTGCTGGTGGAATTGTCTGGGCTTTGCAAATGGACCCTCTCAGCTGCCAGAGGATGCTAGGAGCATACAGGCATCCTCCACAACTTGGGAGACCGATCTCAGTTGCAGGGATGCTGTCATTGCGGAGTAACTGGTGGAGGGACAGTGCACTTAATTGTGTGTGTAAGTTGCACGTGCATTTTAGCCACTCTTCTCCATGTAAACAGCTTCCAGGGATGTCCAGACGATTGTTTTGTACACGAGATGTTGATGGTATGTCTCCCGAAGGCTGGACAGAAACACCTTGAAGTAGGAGGATTATAAATATACCAAAGGACTGATGGCGCTGCTGAACTATGGCCGCACGAGTGACATAATCGGCTGAATGGAGGACAGCTGCTGAGTAACTGCCTGCCGATTTACGGGACGGAGGGCAAGCAGGACCGAGCCGCGCAGCCCGGCTGCTTTCCCAGCAAGCTTGAACAGAACCCAGCTTAGCTTTCGGTTTGAGCTGGCTTGTGCGCCTTCAGACTGCTTCCATGCGGCAACTCTGTTGGTTGTTGTGTTTGTGTTTTTTTCTTTTTGGCCTTTTTGACGCATTGCACATGCGATGGCTGAAGCAGAGAGAGAGAGAGCCCCCCCTCTCTGGCTGTGCGGGGGACCAGCACACCACTGTGCTGCCGTGGGACCAACATGAACGTAACAGGAGTGTAAAAGCTACTGTACCTGCAAACCCCCCCCCAACCCAGTGCCCCAATCTGAATAAGCACACAGATATAGACATTAGCCTTACCTACTAAGTGGGATATTACTGCTTCCCTTGCATCTTCCAGGTGTGAGGGCAGGGAAGGTGTCCTTCCAGTATCAGGGAAGCCACCAATACACCAATGGGGGGGGGGGTGAAGCCAGGGGCCACTAAGATGATGTCACTGTCTTTGTGATTGCAGCGCACTCCCAGTCAAAGACCCTCTCGTAGACAGCGCATCCCCCGTCTACCAGGCCGTGATCAAGAATGAGGAGAAGGAGTCCGAGTTGTCGGACTGGGCCCGTCGCGCAGCTAACCTGCAGTCCAAGTCCTTCCGTATCCTGGCCCACATCACCGGCACTGAGTACAGTAAGTCCCGCCATCATCTTCTTGAGAATGTTTGTGAAAAGCAGCCAAGTTCCACATGGGTTTTATAAAATCTATCTATCTATCTATCTATCTATCTATCTAAACTGTTCATCATCCTTCGTAGATGATGTATCGTTTCAGTGAATGTCACTCTCTTGTCCTCGAAACCATAGCCTGTTGCCCGACTTCCTTAATATCACAAAGGACACTTCCTTAAAATCCCGCTTCGCCTGTCGGAGGGCCTAGGTGCTTTTCCACAGTGATGTTTTTTTCTCTCTCTCATTGACTCTCATTCAGTGCAAGACCCAGATGAGGAAGCTCTGCGTAAATCGAGGTAGGTTACACACCTGCAGTACATGCTGACTGTCCCTAAGGTGTGTGCATGGGCAGATGCTTACACTGTCTTCAAACAAACAGAGCTGGCTTCTCCTGTCCTACAGACCTCCAGCTCTCACAACAGAGACACATTACAAGCAAAACTTTCAAACATCATTCGCTTTGGTGGGACGGTAGCAATACTTTCACCAGGAGATGTTCTGTAGGTCTTGCCCGCTCATTTGGAGATGGTGAAACTTAGATACTTCAATGGAGATCATTCTCATGCAGCTGTTTGAATGCTAACTGGAATATTTTTACTTAAGTCGTCCAGGTGAAGGTCAATATCCTGCAGCCATCTGGTCACGTGTTCAAGTCCCTCAATATCCATGCTGCTGTTGTGTCTTCAGTTCCGTGTCTCACATCTCTCCCCCCCCCCCCCCCCCCCACAGGGAAAAGTTTGAGTCGGAGGTTAAAGGCCCACGATTTGCAAAACTGAAAAACTGGCACCATGGCCTTTCTGCACAAATCCTGAACGTACAGGAGTAGCTGTGGCCTGCAAGCGGCGCGGAATCGTGGAACCCTTGCCAATGAACTGAAAGGCAGAGAGCAAGAGAAGGGGCAGGAGTGGAGGAGAGAGGAGTCTCTGACAAATGGAAAAGTGACTGAAGAGGGGTGGAATAGCACAGTAAAATGATTAAAGGCTTCCCAAGTGCTTTCTGTTCATCTGTTAAATGTTTGTAGTCATCCTTCTGCAGGTGTCATTTTTGCCATACTGATGTATTTCTCGCTCTTTGTTTCCTTTATTATTTTTTTGCCTGTTCTGCCTATGCAAGCTCCAGAGTAATTTGTTGTACACAAGACAGCGTGACACTCTGAAGACCACTGTACATCCCCTCATTGCTTCAATGTGAATAAAAGGAGCATCACGTTAAACAAACCGATTGGTACTGATTGGTTTTCTGTATCTTTTTCCATAGAAGTGATTAATTTGTTTCACTTTTGCACTGGAGTGCAGGGGAGGTACTGTACTCTGAAAAAACACCCTTCATTTCTTGTGCCAGGTGAATTATCTGACTCAAATTCCATAGGCTGGTATGTTTCATAATTTCATATTAATAAATTTAATAATTTCAAATAATACATAAATATGTATGTAAATCCATACGCTGGTCCAGTTTAAATTTACTTTGAGTGTGCGCATATTATTATGATTCCATTTCCTGTACCTTTTGTGTTTTTAGAAGTATGTTAATGCGGCAGGTAACTAGCAGCCTACAGGGCTACGGATTACGTTGCACATCCATCATCTAGCGGCAGTATAACAAAGAAAATTCAAGAAATGACAGCATTTTACTTACCTCCACGTTTAATTTTAAGGAAGTCCGGTGAGGATTATTTTTTTCTTCCCTGGCAGCTTTTGGTTCATCGATTTGAAATCTTGATCTTGCTTTTGTCGCAGTTTCAGTTACACTGTTTGTCTTGTCACACTGTGCACGCCTAACAGCGTCCTTGATCGCCTCAGAATTTGGCGCCACACATCGCGTGCTCAGCGCGGCACCACAGACGGCGCGAGTTCTCCGAGCGGTGCGAGACTTGACTTTAGTCTCGGAGGGTATATAAGTAAAAAGGGCGCTCGCTCAGTCGGCGGGCCTCAGGAGTCGATGCCCTAGGAAGGCGCATATAGGATTGACAGGCCCTGCCTTTAATGGAGATAAGAAGGAGGTGAATCGAAACAAATTCAGTGGAAACTGCTTATAGTGATTGCGGTTATATCGATCAACCGCTTATACAGTATGTATCAAAAAGCTTGGGACATAATCCTTTCTGTTCAAATACTGTTTTAATCATTCGCTTATAGTAATCACATAGTCATTCATTTTGGGTCATTTTAAGCATGACAACTTATGAAAATTAAAACTGGTAATTGTTTTTGTTTTTTTTTTACTTTACTTTGATGGCCTTACTTTGCCTTGCAGTAACCTGTCTGCTTCTGGCTCGTGCATAGAAAACGTGACGGGGAAAAAGGAAGTAATTTTCTCTTAATTACAGTACTGTAGTTTGTAAAGTGTTTGAAACAGCTGTACTGTATTTTGAAATCGCCATTAAAAATAATAGCGACGCTTTCCGTTTTATTACCTTATACTCATGTAATAAAGATACAAACGTCAATTAGATATTAATCTGCCTGAGACATAAAGAAGAAGAAAACTCGGCTATAATGATCCACTTATAGTGATCAATTTCACCCAGGCAGACATGATTACTACAAGCGGTTTCCACTGTATGGTTTTGGGCAGTGGTGGCTTAAAGGTTAGGGAAGCGCACTTGAAATTGAAAGATTGCTGGTGCGAATCCCCTGCTTCCCCGGCGCTGAATTAGCTGGGGAACACATATGGGTTAAATGCAGAGGACACATTTCGTTGTTGTGCAGTGTGTGCTGTGGTGTGTCAACAATGACCACTGATCACCTAATTCCTTTGTTTTACATTAATCCATTCACACCGAGTTAAGTGGGTAGTGATTAATTCTTCCTCCATTTACAATCTCTTTAGGCTATATCGTACGTTTAAGGCAAGAATAGTGAAACCAGATTGCTTCAATCCACAGTGTGAATTCTGTTGATTTTATTATATCGTATACTTTTTAAAGTCAGTAATGTTTTTAATTCAAATCTATTTGTCATAGTTGCATTTTAGTTATAATTTAATCTAAACGGGCCAGGTGACGGCTGCGCTTTTTTGGTTTAAATGTACATTGTTCCTCACACTATCAGATGTAAATGAGATGAAATAGGCCCTACACCAGCAAGGTTAAAGTACAGATCTCCGTCTGAAAGTTATAATTCACAGTGCAATTAGGCCTACACCATTTTGCGCGACAAACAGGATCGATCCTAAACAGGAAAATACCACATCTCGCCACTAGGGTGTGCAGATAGACGGTGTCTAAAAATGTATTAACCTGCATCAGCATTGCGTGTCGCAGCCTTGGCCGGAGCTCTCTGCTGCTCCCTCAGTGAGTGCTGCAAATAAGGGCGCCTACAGGGAGACACAATGGCCTGTGGTGTCACCACATGTACGTTCTTGTCACATGTTTCCCCGACAGGCAGTGACCCAAACCACATTATCAGTAAGCCAAGATGTTCTTTAGGATCACTACAATACGTGAGACACATTACAGATGCAGTGGGTGTTTTTTGTAGTCACATCACTTGAAAATTAGATTTGAGCATATTGGGGTTTTGGGAAGTATACTGCTGCTGTGAATACTGTTTGTTTTAGGGCTGACAGAACAACAATGACTCCGTGAGAAGTGTGGGGAGTTAAATCCAGCTGCCTGTCCTCACGCCTGCCGTTTGCACGTTTCCTCTCACAGCGTAAACACATTCATTTCAGAGGACCGACCTGCTTCTAGGGAATCAGAGATCGTGCAGGTCTGTATTCCTGTGGCGATGAGTACTATCATGAAAGTTACCGGCTTTCTCGTCATGCACCACCATCCATCTCTGCTTCTAAAATTTGTGTGGAGAGCATCAAAACAGCCAAACCCTACCTCAGTATAATATAGCGTAGCATCCATTTGTTTTCTGTAACCGTGTGTCCCATTCAGGGTTGTGGGGGGTCCGGAGACTATGGACGGAGGGCGGAGAACAACCCAAAATTAAGTTTATTATCGTGTGCATGGTAAACAGTCAGTTGCACGATGCAATGAAAATCTTACTCTGCATGTTCAGTCTGCGCACAGTTGACACAGACCAAACAAAAGACACAATATCAAAGACAGACAGTGCAATGTAAACATATAAACATATAGTACAGGAGACAAATATGCATGAGGTATATCAATGTGATACAGATAAGAGAGAAAGAAATTCTTCAAGTAGAGATGGGTGGGTTGTGCAAGGCTGCAGAAGTGGCGCGAACTCATCGCAATGCAGTAAATTCTTTAAACATTAAAAAATAATATTTAAATATAAATTTTAAAAAACACTAAATCCAATGTAATATCAAATAAGTGAACATGGACAAGTGAAGCTTGGTACTACAAATAAAGGGGGGTTTCTCTTGGCATTTACATGCGTTTGAAAGCTTTTCCATCACTAATAATACCGCTGTTGCATAAAGCGCACTGCGAAGACCAGGAAGGTGGAAGCGTCCCTGCCTGGAGCGGCCGCCAGGTGGCGCCGCCGGGTGTCGGGGACGCGCAGGTCTCCACCCAGCCCCCGCCAGCAGCGCTCTCGGGTAACGCGTAGCGCCGGGCTGCACTGATTGGAGAGTTTGATCGGGAAAGGTCTCGTTTGGCGCAGGAATGTCTCGCAGCTAGAGGCGCAGGCTCGGAGCGAGGTGGGCGAGCTGATGAAAGCGGCGAAAAAGCAGTAACTCCACCGACGCCGATCCAGGAAAAATACTCGATATTTTTAGCGGCGACTGCCTGTGGGCAGCTTGGGAAGCGCGGCGGAGACGCGCCCGGCGGATCCCGGACGGCTGCCTGTCGCACCACGTAGGTAAGCAGGCAGCGCATTTCCCCTTCGGGGGGGGTTAAAGTTTGCTCTTCTCAAATTTGAGATTTTTTTCCCCGAGACGTGGATATTTTCTCGGCTGGCGTTAAACCAGCGCTTATTTATAGCAGTAATAGTATTTTTAATTGATTCGCATACGTGTACATAATGTAAACGTTTCAGTTGGTTGAGCTTGTTAGATGATACACCAAACTTAACCTTGGGGTGTTTCTGACGAATAATGTGTTTTTCCGCTATTGTAGTGTAATAGTAGGTTAAGGAGAACGACAGAAGTTATAGTGGATTCTCACAACAGTAGAACAGTGTTGTGTGTGCTTTTGTGAAATGGATAATTACTGACATTACTCGGTAGAAAAGTTTATATTCGTTATACTTTCAGGGCAAACACTTCTTTTGTAGCTTGTTCATCGATGACCTAAACTATTTTAAAGCGAAACTACCTGGAAGCCTCGGTTGCTTAATCGCGACTTAATACTCATAGACATGGCCGGTTAAGGTCGATGATTCCCCCTTCCCCGATACGCGCGGATCGCACGGCGCTCTGGGCCTCCGCCAGCACCCGTTTTAACATGGAGGAAGCGGAGGCGAGGAGTCAAGCTCCCCTCCCGCGAAGAGCGGCACGGACAAGTCAAAGACACCGGCCCGCAGACATGGCCTCTAAGCCCTCACTCTGAGGACCAGCCAGAGACACCCTTCCGCGGAAACACCCCCTCTGAGCCTTCACTCTGAGAACCAGCCAGAGACACCCCCTGCAGAAACGCCACCTCTCAGCCCTTGCTCTGAGGACCAGCCCGAGACACCCCACCACAGAAATGTGGGTCCCGGGGCCACCAGAGTTACGATGGGAACTTGTTGATACTTCACAGGATTTGGACGTATCAATGTGGCCCTTGTACAAACTAAACACCCCCCCCACACATACACACCCGGCGAAAATGCATGTTCCAAATGCTGACTGTGTACCTGTTAGAGACACCCCTGCAGTGTGGTAGTAGTTGGTACTTTGTAGAATTTGAAATATCAAGGAGAATTCAAGCATCATATGTATTCTGCAGTTTTCGTCAAATCAGAATACTACTTGGTGTCTGTATGAGATGCACACTAAATTCAGCCAAAGCAGTACCTGCTCTGAAAAAGACCAAAGGGCCTGAAGGTACTTTGAGTTGCATTGTGTAGTTGAAGCTGCTCGCTCGCCTTGCAGCGTTCATGTGTTGAAGACTTTCTTTGGTGAAGTTCAGACATGATGAACACCTATGATCCCCAGCGTTGACTTTTCTGAGTACTTCATTAGGGACGGTCACAGCTGGGGGTCCAGCGTCGGTGGGTCTGATGTCTTCATTGTCCTCTAACATAGTGTTTGCATAATCCAAAGGCAGCTTGACGGGGCTGTTAATACTGCCATAAAAGACGCAACATTACATTTCTTATTTTTAGAATATTGTCAAATTGTTTTAGTGTATTTGTGGTGTTGATGCGAAGGTTGAACTTGGTTACGTTAATCAGAGTTTCCAATTCAGCCACTTCAGCATTTCTTTTGGCAGAGTGGGTGGTTTTTAAGCAAGCATGGCACCTCGTGTGGGTTGTTCCATGCTGAGGGTGGGGTATGCCCTACGTGATGACTTGGTCATAGCTGACTTAGGTCTTTTATTGTTTGGGTCATGAGTAACATTTCGTGGTGAATCCCACCTTTGGGAGCCTTGTATACCTTACTCAGTCTTACTCGGTCTCTCTTCAGTTTTCACAATGGATATGTCCTTAACAGTTATGAAGCTCTTTCTCCAGTTTGGTGGTTCTGCTCTGGAGGCATGTTCACATGCTGCTTATAGCTCACTGCAGCAGTGTGCATGTTGTGGCTTTGCGTGGATGTCCTCCTCTCATGGATTACCCAGAGTATGGGCCGTTGTTTACAGTGATTATGCTTTTGTTTACTTAATGCATGTCATGAACCTCAGAAGGTACAGTGGCAGTGTCCTTATTTGGGCTAAAATTGGGTCGGTCTTCTGGTACCTAAGATCACATCCAGGTTGCCGTTGTAAGTCATTGCCTCTGTTGCTGTTTTTAAACGCATGCGTACAGGTGTATTTCAGGCGAAATCAAGAGGGGTTGACCTCCTGCAATGGTGAGGTGTTCCTCTGCTGATCTCAAATCTTTATTATTATTATTATTATTATTATTAAATCTTCCTGCACATCATCTGTGCCCTTAAGCATTCATGTAGAGAGTTGTGTGCTTCTCTAGTTTCTGAATGTTCGCCTACAGATTACTGTGGCCTGGATCCCTCCTGCAGCAGTACAAGCTTAGTGTACCTATTATATAGGTCCTTTTTCACCACATACTTGGAATACTCTGCCAGTACTCTGTGCCAGTGTTTCTCAACCCGGTCGTCGGGGACCCACAGACGCTCCACATTTTTGCTCCTACTCAGCTCCCTGCCAGCCAATTTACATTTTTACTTCCTCCCAGCTTCTGGCACAAACTTGGACTGTCTGTGGGTCCCTGAGGACCAGATTGGGAAACGCTGCTTTATGCCATTCCTTGAAATACTGAAGAAAGCACCGTTCCACCACACACTGCACTTGCCGTAATATGCCTTTCATTTGCCCAGGAGGATATTGCTGCCTGTGGCAGTAGGTGTGGGGAATGGCTGAGGAAGTCCCTTACACTGGTGGGAATGAGTCAGGGGCTTTGCTGTTGTACCCTTTTGCTGAGCATTTTGCGGGAATTGCTATAGTGGCTCTTCAGCTCTTTGAATGGGCAAGTGAATAAAATGAGTCAGGAATTTCTCTGGATTCGGGAAACTGTGGCCATCTTCTCTCCTGCTGCCCCCCCCCCCCTTTGTCCTCAGGCTTCTGGGCCCCTTACACCCCCCTCAACAGTAAACCTCTAATTCTCTGCTGGAAATGGCTCCACAAATTGTAGCATGGAAAACATAAAGGCTGTTGCTTTGTGGAAAGACGACCCGCGATCGCGCTCTGCCTCCCTGATCCGCGCCGAGTAACACCACCTCTTTACTGTATTACTTCAGCAGCCTCTCTGCTGCCTTTGGATAATGTGCTTTGATTTCGGTCGTGGGGGAGGGATTGGGTTGCCTTGCTGGTGCCCCTGGGGGAGGGGGAGGGAATGGGAGGGGGGCGCTCTCAGGAGGAGGAGGAGAGGTTCATGGATCGGGTTTCAAGGTCCTGCGGTCTTCTGTCTGCCTTTCTTTGCCAGGATGGAGACACCATGGCTGGGCCAAGGAGTACAGGGAGGGGGGCAGGTGGGGGCTTGGCCAATGAGCATGCAGAAGGGAAAGGTGGGGGGGGGGCAGGTGGAGGCTGGGCCAAGGGGCATGTGTGCATCTCGCTTTCTTGGTCTGACCCCATGTGGACAGTGGGGTTCGTTATAAAATGAGTACGTTGTCTCCCCCGCTGCCCTGATGGCGTGTGCGGTGAGCTTCCGCCAGACGCTGGCTAATAACAGTGCCGGTTTATATACGCCTGCAGATCTCCTTCAGCTGGTCATGCACTGTCTGGGCTCCCTATCTGCCATCTTAATGGAAAGGAATTTACACACACACTATAAAAGCCGTGCGGGGCTACTTAACGAACAGCCCATGGGGACGGATCTAAAGACGGGGGGCAGCATCCAGAGGGCGATGGAGGGAGATGCCTTCGACCTGTGCTCTGCTCTGCTGTGCTCTCTGCCCTGCCCTCTGCCCTGCCCTCTGCCCTGCTTTGCTGTGCTCTCTGCCCTGCCCTATGCCCTGCTTTGCTGTGCTCTCTGCCCTGCCCTGCCCTGCTTTGCTGTGCTCTCTGCCCTGCCCTGCTCTGCTGTGCTCTCTGCCCTGCCCTGCCCTGCCCTGCCCTGCCCTGCTCTGCTGTGCTCTCTGCCCTGCCCTGCCCTGCCCTGCTCTGCTGTGCTCTCTGGCCTGCCCTGCTCTGCTGTGCTCTCTGGC
>JAOYFF010000042.1:2161132-2184257 GCA_025773925.1 Cryptomyrus ogoouensis
CTGTATTAACTAAGGACGGACTACTCGCAGAGAGACCGCGTCGTCTTTGGGAATGTGCATCCACCTCGGGATGGGACGCTCACTTCAACGTGCTGTATTCAGCGTGTGCCTCGTGAATATGTTCTCGGTTTTTGGGGTTCAGACTATGCTTTAAAACACCATATTATCTGTCTAGACTCGATTTGTCACTACAAATGCCTGGGTCATGTGACAAAGGCGTACAATTAGCAAGCATATCTGTTGCTTTCCTGAGGCACTCCAGACACGTCATTGGTGTTTCTAGGGACCATGACACTGGGTGGGGGGGGGCAGCATATAAGGTCATGGGTTTTTCTTTTCACATTAATGATAGGCCTCCGCACTGGAAAATGAGTCGGCCCCCAGGCTTCAGTTGGTTCAGTCCAAAGCCTCCGGAGCAGAGCTGGAATGCCGCTCTCTCCCCATCCCCCCCTTCCTCTGCCCGCACCCCCCTCTCCTCTGCCCCCCCCCCTTTCTCTGTCCTGCCTTGTTTCTTCATAGCCCTTCACACCTTGAAAGGAAATGACTCTTTTAAGTGCTATAAAAAATATACAGTGATCTGCTGGGTGCATGATTTGGTTTACTAACCCGTTATCATCTGAACTGTGGGTCAGTTCTGAAGCTGGGGCCACTTATGTAGGTGGGGTTGGCTTTCGAATCAGCCTGGGTTCTGGTTTTGATAACAGTGGATGTCCTAAAGTCCTCCGTCTCGTACAGACTGCGGCGGGAAGCCACCAGTGCTGCAGAGTTAACTTTTCTCTCAAGTTATTTGACTGGCAGTGAAATACTATTATTGCCTCTTGTCGTTATTTCTTTTGGAAAGCTGGGAATGGGTGCTCGCAGCGGGTTTCCGTGAAGTATTTTGACAAAGGAGCCACTCTTCTTGCCAAAATCCCGGCCACGCTCCCGTCCCCACAGACGCGGTACTCTGCCATGAGTCACCGTTTTGCCCTGAGCCCTTGCCTGCTTGCACGCTGTGCCCCTGCTCTTTTCCTTTTTGCCTACTTAAGGCCTGTGGCTTGCGACAGTTTTCGTAGATCATGTAGCTCTCTTCCAAAAGCTCTTGCGATATTTAGAGCTATTCTGCCAATTATCTGCGGTCTTGGAGCCTTCGAACGATTGATTTCCACTTCCTGACGCTGGCCGTCTCCTGTCCCAGTCTCTGCTAACACCGCTGATTATTTACACAGTAACTGAGCATGGCTCTCCTCCCTTCCCATCAGGAACGTTGCCGTGTAAGGGGACACCGCTTGCGCAATCCTGACCTTCACAACACTGTACATTTATGTTCGGAGCCTGTGATAGATGGATTTTGACAGCTTTGAGTGTCAGGCGAATTAGCTGATTCGGTGACGGGAAAGGTTCACCAATATGCCAAGTGTGCAGTCTATTGCCGAAATAGAACAGATCAACAATCGCGGTGGCACGCAGTGAGAGTGTGTTTCTGCTTCTTTTGTTTGTTTGGCATTGTTTTAGAAGATTAAGAATATTGTGTTTATTTTGACTATTTTAACTATTTGAAATGGCAGCTAAACAGGAAGTCAGTTGCTTGTTTATGGTTTGAGTCCCTCTCGAGCTGTCGCAAAAACTTGACTCAGACATCTGAGATACCTGGTTACTGTGAGTGAATCTGATAAGGCATCGCTTGGCAACCATTCCAGCATTCCTAAACACCCTGAAGTACGCAGTCCGTGGAATTCCAGCCCGTAAACAAGCGCTGTTGATGTGCTTTCATTGTGTCTGTGTGCATGCCTGTCTCTGTGTGCATGTCCGTCTGTCTGCCTGTCTGTGTGCATGCCTGTCTGCCTCTGTATGTCTGTGAGCCTGCTTGTCTGTGTGTGAGTAAGTGTTCTCTTGACTTTAGTTTTTCCTCACAAAGCATCTTTAGTGAATAAAATCATTGGTGAGAGGATGTTGAGGTAACCATATTACTATACTTTAGAGGATGGATCTCAACGAAGATTTCTCAGCAGATTAAATGTTGACTCTAGTATAATACTGTGGGTCCTGGTCTCTCTGTGGACTGGCGTCATTCTGAGCAGGATAGCCATACTGGGAATGGACCAGTGGTTGACTGGGAATTAACTCGACATGATTGAGGGACCCTGTCTTCTGATGGCCTCAGTCGCTTTCTCATAACGCCAAAATACATACATGAACTGCATAAGGCAGAAAGATGTTCACATTGCACTGTGATATAGCCAAGCTGCTGGAGAATGTGTGCGTCTCTGTGACGTGGCGTTGCTCGGAAGGCGGGTGGCGTCCGATTGTAGCTCCTTCGCATGCGTCGTATCTCTCTGTCTGCTCAAATGGCTTCTCACGCTGAGCCTCTGCAGTGACCATGTGTAATGTAATTTACAGCCTTGCCATTTTTCTTGGAATACGGTCTAGCTGTGCCCTCCTCCCCCCTCCCTTAGGTGCCTGAGCGTGGCGTGCCGCCCTCCCAATCGTCTCCTTAGATCACCGGCAGAGTCTGCCTGACTCTCCAGCTCTGCATTTCCCGAAAGGTAGACCATTAATTAAAGAACTCACTGAAGTCCCTCTCCGTACCCAAAATGCATCAGCAAACGCTGTTTCTCCGATTCGGTGTCGTTTGGTCTGCTGACAGCGCGGTAGACGGCTGGGTGTGGGTTGTGTGTGATTGAACCCGTGTTTCTGTTGAGTGGTGTGATTTTGATTGATCATTGCTATGGAAAAGGTACCCTCACACACTACCTTTCGAGGGGTTGTGTCTTTCCCTGAATTAGGATTATTGCCTTAAATTCCCCTCAGGGATTTACCAGGTCTATCTGTCTGAAATGCACTTAATTTGAGAACAGATGCTTAGATGCTGATAACGACTGTTTATACTTGAGTCCTACTCTGATTGCATTTTCAGGGTAAGTTGATTAGTCAAGCTGACTGTTTGGAGGATTAACTCATTGTCTAAGGCAGGGTTCTTCAAATCTGGACCTCAATTCCAAATTCAGGCCTTGTTTTCAGTTCTCCCAGGTAGTTAGTTTAATAATTACTGATTCTGATTCAGTCAGGTATGAAGCCTCTGACCACCCGTAAAGGAAGGCTGGAAAACCAGCAGTACCCAGACCTCGAGGACCATGCTTTGAATAACCCTGGTCTAAGGAGACTCTTCTCCCTGAAGATGGTTCATAGAAGCAGAGTTGTAGCCAAGACTTTGAACATCTTCCCCAAAGACAGCTTTTATCTAAAAAAGCCTTCAAATGAACAACAGAAACTGGCCACAAAAGCTTCTGCTCCATAATATTTGTCATACTTTGATTAGGATGAAAGAAATTAGACAATAATAATCATATATGAGATATTGAGAGACCTGCCTGCCAATGTATTGCATTTGTTTTAAGACGCCCCTTTCATTCATGCAAATGACTTGTCTTGTGTTTTATTTACCAGTCAGTAATCCTTATGTTTGGTGACCTGCAGAGGCCGGTAACAGAGCAGCACAGATGCAAATGTTGAGCGGGTTATGTCTGCATGAAGGATGATCTTAACCACAGGTTAATCAATCTTGGTGAGTGCAGAAGCTGGTCTTTGAAAATCGCTGCAAGGTGAAATGGCAGTGTCCACGAGGAGCGTGGGGTCTTGGGTCTGGAGGGGGGGGGGGGTCTGCGGGAATTCTGTGGCAGATTTTCAAGAGCTGCAACTTAACCAGTGTTTGATGCGGCGTCTCGAGGGCTGATCCATGCCGTCCTCATTCTGCTGCTCAGCGTCACTCTGTCTGATGTAATAAAGTGATTTGGAGCTGTGGTTGAAAGCCCCCCCACCACGGTTGATACAGTAACGCCAGAAAATTGAGAGCTTTTTATTCATTTTTTGACGCCTTTAGCTGCTGTTGTCATCGCCTTGTCTGCGCTGTTTCCAAAGGTCACCCAAGGTCAGCTCTCCAGGGAGTTGGGTGTGCAGAGAGGCAGGGCACCGCTGGGCGTGTGCAGCACTGAGCTATAAATGACATCTTAGAACCCGCCCCATTTTCCCGTCTGGGGGAGGCGGGTGTCGTTGGAACGGGAGTTCTCCGCTAGGTGCACAGAAAACGTGACCTGGCCATTTCTCTGCCATTTTCTTCTTTTCTTCCCCTTCTTCGTTTTCCATGGCGTTTCCGAAGCTGCAGGAGAGTTATCCCGGCGTCCTGCTTCGGTGAGTCCGACCGCTCCTCCTTGGCTCTCCTCTCGGCACCCTTCCGCGTTCCACTGCTGTTGGCCTCTGATGTCATCAGTTTCCGTCGTTGTTCATCTAGAGTTTCATCATGTCACCTCATATTAGAAAGACAGCTAAGCCCACAAGGGCTGCTCTGTGCCTTCCTGGGGCAGTTGGTGGCGTTTTCAGTGTGTAAAAGTGCCATGTCTCTCTACTCTTCTCTCTCCCTCTCTCTTCCTTTCTCTCCCTTTCTCTCTCTCTCTAGGCTCTGATCTGTGTGAGGGTTGTTACTTTTAAAGTTTCCCTGACTGTAGAGTTTGAGTTTTTTGTTCTTTTACATGATAGTGTCTGCATGGGTGTCTTGAGAGTAGTAGGAAAACAAAAAGCGGGATTGCGACCATCCGCAGCAGAGCAGGGCACCCCCCCCCCCCCCCCCCCCCCCGCAGGGGCTCCTTTGCTGTCCCCCCTAAGAAGATTAAAAGCAGGAAAAAACGTAGTTTGGTTTCAAATGCGGGGTGAAGGACATGTGATTGGTGTGGTGGGGGCGTGTAGACATTCACAGTAGGGCGCCAGGTCATGCCAGGCGTGCAGCCGCTCCGCACGGGCTGGTGAGACCCCGGGCTTCCTTCTCCAAAGGTGGCCCCAAGCTCACCAGGAAAAGTCCATCTGTGCCGTGCCTGATGTTTTCTCCTGCATGGCACGTCGACAAGCCCCCATCTGTGTGCCCCCCCCGAAGCGTCTAGCTGATGGGGCTTCGTGCCACTGAATGTGCCCACGTCGGCCGGCCGAAGCTGGCAGGCGTCTCGCGCTTGTGGCATTCGGCCCCAGAGCACCATGGGATGTGTAGTAAACAAAAACAAACGGGAGTCCCAGAAGGAGAGGCGCTTCTGGGCATGTGCTGAGCTATAAATGTCTGACTCCGCCCACCACTGCTCTTCACAGGGATGGAAAACTTGACATGCCTCTGTGTGTGTGTGTGTGTGTGTGTGTGTGTGTGTGTGTGTGTGTGTGTGCGCGCGCGCGCGCGTGCCAGTGGGTGCCCCCCCTCCCCCAGTGCCTTTTGCCAAATGCTCAGTGAAATTCTCCAACACGGTGGAAAACTTTCACACCCTGATGATGTTTAACCGTACGTTAAGGCTCTCAGTATTTTATCCTCCCCCCGTCAGTCCAACAGGCTCTTTAAAACAAAAGATGCGAGTGCCTCCCCCCTCCCAAAGGAATGGACCTCACTTATGGCTGCACTTATCAGCTCGCGGGCCGCCTTCGCCGCTGGGTTTTATACTGGCTGGGCCGTCCGGGCGTGTCTTCGGCGCTGGGGGGTTCTGGCCCTCCCCAGATGTGAAACGTGAGCTGGTCTGTATGAAGTGCAGCAGGGAGGCCTGGCGTGCAGCAGGAGAAAGCCCACCCACCCCCATCCGCTGCTGAGATTACCGCCCGAGCCGTAAATTACTGATTACAGGGGTGAGAGAGGGATCCTTCTGGAAGCTTGTGTGTCTGGGGGGCGGGTTGGCGTCTGCAGGGTCTGATAGACATGCAGCTGCTTGTGCCGGACGTCTGAGCTGCGAGAGCAATGACGACAGGAAGGCAAAGCCACCCCTCCCCCCCAGGAGGAAGAGAGTTGGTTTTCAGGTCACTTGGGTCACCCCCCCTCCATTTAACTGTGTTCTCATTCCCCTGAACAGCCCCGTCCTGCTCCTTTCTTCCCTGCCCCGGATGTCTTATTGGTCGTCTTATTGTGCTGGTGTCCGTGTGCGGGCTGTGGTCAGGCCCGTCACCTGCTGTGACACGGCGTGTGTCCTGCAGTGACATCCTCACGGGGTACCGGACAGACGCGAGCGGCAAGCCGGGCCGATGCAGTCCGGCATCCGTGTGGCAGCGCACATGTAGAATGGCGTAGAATGACGTGGTGTGGTGTTTCGGGCAGATTGTGTTTTCCGAGTGAAGCCTGCCCCCAGCTCTCCCCCCTCCGAAGGCCTTTTTGTTCTGTGCTTATCAGCCCCCGGTCGGCCGGGAAGGTGCTCTGAATGTATCCGGGTATGTTTTTTTTCCCCTTCATCCTTGAGTCTGACAGGTAGCAGAGCGTGGCCGAGATCCAGGCGTGATGGCAGCCAGGCATGCGGGGCGGGGCTCCAGTGCGGCACAGTGAGGCCAGAGCCAGAAAGTCTGAGAGGGATGTCGAACGGGCGGGGAGGGGGGCAAGGAGAGGCCCCCAGAGGGGCTCAGGATCTGTGCCAGGAGCGGCAGGGGGGTGGGGGTAGGCTGGGAGGCTGTGCTGGGCTCAGGTTACAGGCCAAGGAGCAGGGAGCAAAGCAGGAGGAGCAAGAGGAGGACGGTGGGAGCAGGGCCTCCCTGCAAGGGTTTCTGTGTGCGTGTGTGTGTGTGTGTCTGTGTGTGTGTGTGTGTGCGTGGTGCACGTTTATGTCTGTGTGTATGTCTGCATGTGTGTCTGTGTGTTGTGCGTATGCGTGTTTGTATGTCTGCGTGTAGTATTGTCTGCGTGTGTGTGGTGCGTGCATACCTGCGCGTGCCTGCTGGCTCCCACAGGCAGTGGAGGTAAACTTTAAACTGACTTTTAAAGATATAAGAATCTAAAAAAGGAATAATAATTAAAATTGCAAAATTTACTTAGTTTTTTTTTTTTTTTCTATGACAGAGTAACAAAGTAAACATTTAACCCCCTGCGCTAAAATGTCCGTACAGAATTGAAAGTAAGACAAAGCCTTATTTTAATACAGCCGACTAGAGAGAATTACATGTGCATACCATGCGATGTTGGTATCAATAACGCGCGTTGTCCAGCCCTATAACATACTACAACCATTTTTGAAATTCAGTACAAAATACCTAACCTATCTCTGTGACGTCATTCAGCGCTGGTACCAGTTTTCACGCCAGTGGAAAACGAACACCTTCAAGTACCGTACTTTCGGTACTTTCTCGAAGTACCAAAAGTTCAGCACCTGGTTCTGTAGAAAAATGCCCTTTGACCTGTCTGAGAGCGAATAGGGTTTCTCTGTCCTCCCTTAACACGGCGCAGCACGTTTACATTAGACTCGGTGAATTTCTTTGTCATATCAGCAGGGGCAAAACCAACCTGAGAGATGGGGCTTCACTTCCGGGTGGGGTTCCTGGTTATGTCGCCCCCGCCCCAGCCTGTCCCTCTGGGGCGTCTTCCGTGTGGCTCAGGATTTGGGTTAGAGGCCCTAACTGCGCGTGCATGGGCCCCCGTAGCGCTACCATAAACACTCAGTGTTGCAAACAGGTTTGCATGCCTCTCCGGGTGCGAGCTGTGCATGGTAAACATCCCCCAGGCTTTCAGAGGAAATGAGGACGAGGAGTCTGTTACAAGCACATACAAATTCTCTCTGGATAATAATGTTCAGGCACATTCTTCTACTGGTACCAGTGTGGTTCCCCTTTGGTCAGAGCTCTGGAGCGCGCACAGTTTCACTGGTGAAGGGTGATACCCACCCCCCAGCCCGACCCGGTCTTCAGGAGAATGCCATTGTTCCCCCAAGACGCAGATGGTAATGGTGCGTGAAAAGTAGGGGCTGGGGTCAGACTCTGCCCTCCCTGAAGGAAATCGTATGTGACAGGCTCCATCCGGCTATCGCATTACCCACCCCCGGCAATCCCCCAACCCCAAAGAGACGTGCTAAGAGTGTGTTGGGATTGGGGGTACGGTTGGGGTTCAGAGCTGCAGAGCTGATGGGTTAGAAGGCCAAGTGAGGGCTCATGGGAAACCGCGAGCGGCTGTTAGAGCCACCAGGAGGCGCCCTGTCCTCTGATCGCACCCACGTCTCTCTTTGACTGACTTCATTGTTTTTGTTTGATGATAATACAAGGAATCTTTTTTTAAGCCAGGGGTTGAGTGATTTTGTTGGGTTTAGGTGGGGCGGGGGGTTGCCGAAGAACAACAAGCCGCTTAATGTTTGGGGGCTCATGCCCAAAGACATCTAGCTGTGACCCCTGACCTCTCGCTTCTCACATGTGACCCCTGGCACCATTGGATTCTGTTACGGGTTCCACGCTAGCCGTGCTGTGTGGTCCAGTCTCATTAAGCTTCTCCGTCTCTCTCGGTTCCAGGCTTGTGGACAAGGGGATCAAGTGAAAAGGAACGTCGAGGCCTGCCATCCCTCCTGCACCGGCTCTCTGCGGCCTTTGGGGGTCTCCTTGCCTCACTCCCTCCTGCTGCTGCTGCTGCTGAATCCTCTGGCCGACTGGGTTCTTCGGACAGGCGGGATTCCAGGTGTCTGACAAGAATGACGAGAGTCTTGCTATGGATCTGTGTTCTTGGGGCCTGCTATTCCCTCGCGTCCGCAGTGGATGGTGAGTCTGCCTGCCTGCCTGCCTGTCTGGCAGTCTCTGTCTTGTCAGTCCGTCAGGCAGTCTCTGTCTGTCTGCCTGTCTGTGTACACCTCTCTCTCTCTCTCTCTCTCTCTCTCTCTCTCTCTCCCCCCCCCCCATGTATCTATGGTTACGTCCAATTTTTTTCAATTTGTTGATTCAAGTTGGTTAAGATCCTCACCTGCAAGATCCTGCTTGTCCCACGGTTACTGAGACTCACCTGCGTGGATCATCTGTTATTTCTTCGTCATTTGATTTAATCTGTTGTTTTTAAGTTTTATGGAGGATGGAGTGTGGCTCAGTGGATTAGGATGCTGTGCCTGTGATCGGAACATCAGCGGTTCAAATCCCAGGGTAGACAGTCCGATATTGATCTTGGGCCCTTGAGCAAGGCCCTTAACCACTAGTTGCTCCAGGGGTAAATGTGTGTCGTGCGTCACAGGCTGCTCTGTGTGGCTGTGCCACTTCTCCTCCTCCTCAGAGCTCTGTTTTCTAGCGGCACATCTTCTGTGGCCATGCTGGCCTATTTTTGGAAACGGGAAGGAGTTCACTTCAAAAGCCGGAGCCGGAGTCCCATCAGTCACGCTGAACATGGCGCTTGGAAGGGATTATAGTAATTTGGGAATTGCGTGAAGAATGCGGGAGTCGGGCTTTGCTCTCTGCGACTTCAAGGGGCGCCGCCAGAGCCCATGGGACTTGGGTTTCTGCAGCCGGACTCTGTATCGGCAGATAGCGGAGTTTGCTGCTGCTCTCTGCTCTAGCACTGAAGGCTCAGGGTCGTGCTCTTATTTTGAAGTAAAAGTTGGAGCAGTCACTGGGGCACCTCTGAAGGTCACCTTTCCGTTGGGCTTCAGCTTGAGAGACGGCTCAGTGGTACCTGGAGGGCTCTTAAGGGGGTGGCTGATACGCACCCACCACTGGCACACACTCTCATGATCATTTAAAGGTTGAAGCAAGTGTTCCGGAAACGTCCATCTCCCCCAGAGACCTGTCTGCTTTACATGTATTTATTGAGCTAACCCTTTTATCCAAAGCGACATACATTTTTGTCAGAACAGGGTCAGCCAGTCCCTGAAGCAAATGAGGGTTAAGGGCCTTGCTCAGAGGCCACAGTCTCGAACCCGGGTCCTTAGGCACTACAATGATCACCAAGCAGCTCTGCGGTGCGGTGTGCGGTGCAGTGTGAGGAGCAGAGCGGTCTGAGGAGCGGCGCGTTGCGGGGAGCAGAGCGGTGCAGTGTGAGGAGCAGAGCGGTCTGAGGAGCGGCGCGTAGCGGGGAGCAGAGCGGTGCAGTGTGAGGAGCAGAGCGGTCTGAGGAGCGGCGCGTAGCGGGGAGCAGAGCAGTGCAGTGTGAGGAGCAGAGCGGTCTGAGGAGTGGTGCGTGGAGCGGAGCGCTCGGCTGGCTGCTGATGTCTCCTCCATACCTTTTGTTGTTTTCCTGAGCTCAGCCTTGTAGCGTCTCCTGATCCATCACTGAAATCTGAGATTTGCCGGGCTTGATTTCCGACGGGCCTCGCCTCCTGTGCCCCTGCGGCTCGGCGCCCTCCTTCCTGCCTCCCTGCGCCCGCCCCGCCCCCCCCGGCGCCGGCCCCCCCCCCCCCCCCCCCCCGTGCCCCGTTCCCGCCCCCCCCCCCCCCCCCCCCCCATCCCCAGAAGGCATGCTTGGGTTTGGGCAGCTCTGCTAAAGTCAGCAAAAGGCCAAACTCCATATATTTGTGATCAAGTTTGCTTTATCTGTAATGTGTTATATTTTAAGAAACTCCTGGGGGGGGCAGATCTCAGGGGTAATTTATCAGGTGGATTTCTCCCTTGGGGGGAAAAATGGTTACCTGTGGATGGGTGACATTTTTATAACACCTCAGCCTTCATTAGCAGTGCAGTGTTTATAGGGACTTTGTGGGGGGGGGGCTTTTACTTTCGATTAAATGGGTCAGCTGGTACATTAACATTGAGGCTGGATTCTAGAGGAGAATCCCGCTACAACATACTCCTCCTGTGTTTTACACGTATAAAAAGGGAAATGTGGGTGGTGATCACCTTGAAAAAGCCTACTTCATCATATTTCATTTCTTCTCAGGAAAATGCCCCCCCCCCACTCCATCCACCTCACCCAGCTGTCCCCAGTCTTTCTGCTAATTGTCCCAGTTCACTTTCATTGCCATTCCTAAGACTTGCCACCAAGCCCCATCCACATCCGCGCCTTTTCCAGCCGGTGGCTTGTTTTTTTTTTTTTCTTTTGGGTGTAGAAGGACTTTGTCCTTGAAAGTCACAAATGCAATTTTCGCCCCAGCTTGTGTTGTGTCCTCAGCAGGAGCCAAATGGTGCAGCAACAGCTCACAGCTTCCAGCGTCTCTGTGTGTATCTGGAAATATCATCCAGTTAAAAAAAAAATGTAAAAAAAAAACAAAAAACCGACAGCCACTCACATCTGACCTGCAGTGTTTCCCTGTTAATAGTGGCATTGCTGAATTCGACTAATTAGTCTTTACTACACGGGACTATCTGTGAATAGGAGGGTGTATTTGACACAAAGACACGCAGTCCTACTATCTGAGATCCCAATGGTTGGTATTAAACGTGTCATCTTGAAACGGTAGGGATGACAAGCCGGTGATCATTTTGACAAAGCACATGCCCTGGAGAAGACAATTACGATGAGGCAGCGATGCTCTGTGAGGACGTGGGACCAACTCGGCGTGCAGGATGCAGGCTGCGGGCTCCTCGCAAAAGAAAGGCTGTCGTCAGACTGGTCTGAGGATGACAAATGTCAGAGGAGGCTGATCGTGACTGATTTACGCACTTTCAGAGACGGCCGGTAAATTATAGACTATAGAGGTGAGGCATGGAGGGCTGGAATTCTGGAAAGCCTCAGACAAATTGCCTGGATGTTCCATTCAGGCACGCAGGTGAGATTCGGTGGCCCAGGGCCCACTGGCGGACATGGGGATCCCGTAGAAGGGAATCATTTGGCTGCAGAAAGAATATCAGCTGCTCTAAGTGAACGTGTCGTAGCACAGAGGGAGCAGCGGCTCTGTATGTGCTCGTTAAATATTATAATTATGCTCGGCTGTAAGCTGCAGGCGTCTCACGCGGATGAGAATGCCCCGGTGCGATCAGTTGTGAAGGCAAGCACAGTTCATGGAAATATAGTTTTTTAATCATCCATCACTCTGAAAGAGTTCAAAGAATCCATCGAAAGTCAAATCACGGATTTTTCTAACAACAAATAAACGAGAGTGACTTACAGGGAAATCTAATTTATTGCTTTATTAATTGCTCACTGAGTCAGATTTCTGGACTTGTTTTTTTTTTTTGTTTTTCGTTTTATTTCACATTCTGTCGCATATTTTCAAATGTTAAAATCAAAAAAGGGAACCAGTAAGAGAACTTTACTGGCCTTTTTGTGTCTGATGCGAGGACACTCAGACAAACCATGGCGGATCAGGGTTTGTAATGAAAAGAACACGGCAAAATGGAGACATCTCTCACCATCCTATCAGGTTGGCAGGTGTAAAGCTTCCTCCAGCTGGGACGGCAAACAGAACCGCATGACGTGAAGACAGGAGGATGGTGTGGGAACGTTGTTTGGGGGTGAGAGAGGGGATGGATGAACTGGGACTACTGAAATGGCAAACATTTCAACTTCAGCTCAAAGGGAACATAGAGAAAAACAAAATGGCCGCCGGAAATCGAGAAGGACTGGGGTCAGGACTGGAGACCAGGCCTATTTTTTGGGGCTAGAGATATAAAACCACTGCTATTTTAACCTCAGCACCTTGTTGTCATACTTATATGTTATTCTACATTACTTGTTTATTGTATACATTGTACGTATGCCATTGTTCACTGTTCTATTATTTGCTGTTTACTGGTAGTTATCATTACAGGTTAAGTCCGCAGGGAGGGACGAAAGCAAGTATTTCATTGTACTTGTACAAATGACAGTAAAACCTTGAAAAGACAGGCTTGTTTTTGAACTGCAGGTAATAATAAACGGGAGGACAAATGATCTGGTGGCGTGACGTCGCCCCCCAGCTGCCTGGATGCTCATCGCTCACAGCAGCACGCTACGGAGCTCCGGAATATCGATGACACACCATTCTGTCACATCATATATTAACTCCTTATACAATTTCCTTCCAGTGATCAGTTACCATAAGCATTCCTCTCTGTGGTCGGGTCAGTGTGGAAAAAATTATAATATTTCACAGAAAAATAATTGCCGTAGCTAAAATATTGTAGGACAGGACTGGGGGTTGTGAAGGACGGAGGCAGACACATGATGAGTGCAGTTAATATTATTTCTCATTGATTTAAATCGTTTCATCAGAATCATTTCCCTTCTGTTTATCCAAATCATTGTCTGATTTTGCTTCTTCCAATAAAACCCAAAACGGCCTCTCTTTGGAAGTATTTTTTATAATTCTTATTTTTATTTTATTCTAGATGGCAACGGATGCCAAGATGAAAGGCCTGAAAAATAAGTACAGTTCGCAAAACATGTTTACTTCAAAAGTGGTGCGATTAGGAATATTTTTTAATGCCTAAAAACAGAACCGTAATACATAGCTTGGATGCCCTGACGTTATTCACTGTGATGCTGTCACTGCAATGTATAAAACAATGCAGTGCGAGGAGCAGTGAGGTGTGTATTTTCGACTGGCTTTCTTATGAATCTCGGCCCTCCTCATCAACAAATGTGCCAGTCTTGTCATAAATAAATGTCTCGATCAATGGCGCCCTACTCTACCTTTAGGGAATGCTTTGGTTGGCTTTCACTCTTTAATTTATACTACCTCACGACATCCTGCCATCGAAGCATCCGTAAAAATGCACATGCTTTTGTGAGGCCAGCGTGAGAAATGTGGCACGATGTGATTATGCCATATTTGCGTTATATCTTTGCATTGCACTGTGCTTATATAACTATAGTCATAACTGTACTTGCATTTATTGTCCTATCGAAGCACCTTCATTTGTGTTTGAGTTTTGAGGTTTATTTTGTGCTTAACAGGTGCTCCAAAGAGACTCAAGGTAAGATTTTCATTGCGTAGAGTAACTGACTGTTTACTGCACATATGGCAAACTCTTGAATCTCGAAGCGTCGCACCCTGACAGAAATCGTTTTAACGATGAGCACAGTGAGTACCTATTTCAGCGTGTGCTCATTCATTTATGCAATAAAAGCTTTATACTCTCGAATTTGTTTTCAAAGCATACGCAGCATAAAATTAAAGTTATACACAGACACATTCAAAGGTGACCGGAATTAGTGTGACTTTCAGGACTCGCTGGTTGTTTATTTCAGGTGAAGTGATCAGCACTGAGGACTGAGATATCACCTCTTTGGACTGCGGCTCCCTGAATTTTATTTTGTTTTTCAGTAGGATTCTGGATGTTTGATAGGATTCTAGCCATTTGGCATAAATGGTTCAAAAGGAAACACGCCAAGCAGTCCATGTTTCGGCTGACGAGGCCCCGTGTTGCCGTCCCATCTTCGGTTTGGCCATCATATGCTCGACTGATTCACAATCGTAACCTTGCTTTGTCACCTGGCTTCCAAGTCCGACTGCCGCGTCTGCAGAAAGCTCTCAGTCATCGCCTTAAAATGAATCACCCATGGGTGTAATATGAAACCACGGCACGTAGCATGTCGAGTGACTAAGTGGGGTGACTGTGAGTCTATCAAGTATGAATCTGGAGGAAGACCCCAATATGTCTTAGTCTTAGCATCACTAAGGTCAGCACTTCAACTTTGGTAAATGCAATATCTGTTCATCCAGCGCTGTGTAAATGAGAATAAGGGCAATTCAACTGAACAAATATGTGAGTCACTTTCCAAAAGTGTGCAACAGATCTATATAATTAGCTGAATTTTTTAATGAAGTTACCATGACAGAAAGATACAGGGAGAGATAGAGAGCGAGAGAGGCAGAGAGAGGACGATGTCTTCTACATCAGAGATCCAAGAAAACAAAAAACATCATTAAAAACCTAAAATTTTCTATAAATAGGCAATATGCTGAAAAGCATCGGGTTATCCATCTGAATTACTGAAGTGGCTGCTCCTGCTTAATGTTAAGTGATCCCAGCATTTGTAATTGGGGGGAAAAGATCGATCGGGAAACATCTGGCCGGCAGAACGCAAAAAAATGACAAAACTGAAGGGGAACTGGCTAACAGCCTGCACGTCCCCCGTACGTCCCCAAAGCGGCGGATTTAATAATTCGGTTTCCCCCATGTCTGCATCGTGAGACCGGGGTGACCACATGCTCCTTTGTTTTCCAGCCTCCTCGTGACCTCCTACTCGTCTCCCTCTGTCGGACCACCTCCTCTAGGGGAGGCCCAGCCTTGCAGATCTGCATGCCACGGTATGAGAGTCTCACACACCTTGTGTACTTAAACATCTGTAGCATTTCACAACTCAGACGGCGGCTGATTCGGCTCTGCCGTGGAGGCGGGGGGGGGAGACGCACGCATTCGAGCATCCTGTCAGCGGGCTCCTGCATCGCAGTATGACCACTGTAGGATGAAAGGAACAGAAAAGAAGGGAGACGATCCCTTCCCATACGGTACAGCGGGAAGGGGTGGCTGATGGCGCGGTGACCGTGATGGGCGGCCACGTCCTCCTGCGACTCGTCTGCATCAGCGCTCGCTGCTAATTTGGTCCTGTGGGGGAGCGACTATGGTTGGGGGGGGGGGATGCAGGCTTCACAACAGGCGTATCCTCCTTACTTTTCCCCCCTCAGGACCTATGCCTGCCACATGGGCATTGGTCGCCGCCCCACCCCCCCGAGTGAAAGAGGATGCCCCCTGTGTACCGCCCGCCCAAAGGCCGCCTCTTCCTCTCAGCGCCAGGCGGTGCCACGGCGGGGGGGGGCCATCAGCTGCTCCGGAGGCCGATCCCTGAGCCCCAGCCGTGATTTAAACACAGCCAGATGCGTTGGGGACTTACCAGGAGGGAGGTGACACCGTCGCAGGGGGCGGGGAGAGCATCTTGTGTCTCATGGCATGACGCATCTGCTGAAATAATTGCGCCTGCAGCGACTGAAATGTCATGAAGGGTTAGTTCACCACGTCCCACCCACCAGTCCATACATCGAATTCCTTCTGTTTTCCGTGGCCACAGAGCGCTATGGAAATTAGCCCATACGGTTTCAGTCAATCTGCTGTGCCTGCTTGTCACAACGGAGAGCGCGACCCATAAAGGTCCCATCGTTTTTTTTACAAACCTCCTATTCTTACATTTGACCACTTGGGGGCACTGTAGCACCAAGAGGCGTCCTCTCCATGGCGTCGACGGCGAGACTCGCCCTGTTAGAAGACGTACGTGAGGGAGGCATCTTTTACCAAGCATGTTTAAACGTATTTAAAAGAAATAGCCGAAGAAATATTTCTGAAGAAGGAGTCTCCCGGCAGTTACTCTTCAGACGATGGGAGTCGCAATAACATGCCGACTCCCAGTCTCACCGGATCACGCAAGTAAAGACGGCATCCTTTTCCAAAAATGGCAGAAGCATAAATTATTAATTTTTTTGGCCTTCAATGGCAGGAAACGAGGGGAAGCACATCGCTTTAACCGCGAGACCCACAATGCACCTGGGCTTTTTCTGATGAGCATCACGAAAAGTCTGGCTTCATCTGCCAGCGTTTCGCCGACCCCTCAGACCGGCTGTGTGGTGATTTCCCACTGGGCTCCCCTGCACCACGGCAAGCCGGCAGATTTTGAAGCCAATCACCTGTCTCTCCCCTCCGTTTTGACTCCGCTTCTGAAGTATCGACTGGATCAACAACACCTCAGCCTGTCAGTCTGTGCTTGGTAATTGGTGCTCTGTCCTATGTTTACATGACTCAAATGGCCAATAGATTCTATTAACACTTCAGGGAGTCTCAAACCATTTTGCAATCTGCGTATAATGGACAAATCATTGTAAATATTCCCAATCACCAGTGGGAGATGACCCATAAGTCATTCCACCTGTTTCTGTCCCTCAACCTATTCTTGGAAAAAGGGGCAAACTGCTTATGAACAGCAAGTAAGAAACGCTCCTCAAACAAAACGGAGAACGGAGAATTTCCATCGCTTGTATTCAGTCTGGATTATAAGCAGACACGAGATGCAAGGTGTCCTTAATTACGGCAGGTCTTTGTGTTAGACCTTCTTTCAAGGCGGAAGAAAAAACAAAAAAAAACAGAGCTAGGTATCCAGGGCAGAAGTTACCATGCCAAGTATAATTACCACACGTTGTTTTCCTTATTAATATAATTGTAGCGTTGGGTATTACTGCAACATAGCTGAGAGGAATGAAACTTCGGCGAAGGCCTGCATTCAGACGCAGGCCTGGGGAAGCTCGCTTTTCAATTCGCAGAGGCAATGGTCTGAGAAATTCAACCATGAGTCAGCTGGCTAATTCGCTGTGATAACTGCCTCGCCCATTTAAAATTTAAACTCTTTTAATGAGTGAGGCCATCATTAGTTTATTATAAATTACTTCCTTTAGTGAGCCATTCCTAAGGAGGGTAATGTTTAATTTAATTGTGTGCGCGTGCGTGAATGTGTGTAAGGACCATATTTCGGTTTCTTATTTACATTTTAATAAGGTCTGGCACCCACACTATATTACAACAAAAGCATCAAATAAGATAAAAGTATATTTTTCTGGCAAATTACCTTCTCTTGCCAGACTTAAACCAACGGTACACATTAAAAGATATAGCGTAAGCAGTATTATGGACACTTGGCATAATTACGTGTGATTTATATAGGACTGAATGAGCGTTTGACTCGATGACGGAAATAACTGGACACGTCTAGATCCAACGAATGCAAGGTGACACTTGCAAGGACTTCAGTGATGTATAAACTTGACTGGTTCTGTCTACCAGCTTCTGTTCTTAGTAAAGCCTGTCAAGTATGATTTGACTTTGAGAGATGTCTCTGCAGCAAGCAGGCAGGGCATTACTAGAAGTTCCTGCAGCTCACAGATTTCATGAATGCTAGCGACCTGGTCCATGCAGGATACAATATGTCCCCTTATTTATTCCACTGGCTGTAGAGTAATTACTGTGAGATAAAAGCCATTCCCAGCCAGCTCTGGAACATTCTTCTCAAGAGGGCTACCGCGTCGAAGGAACCTTAGATGACTGAACGCCGATGAGGTGGACCTTCTGAAGCACCAGCAGAACAGGGAACTCTCTCCATAAGAGACCGGGCTTAGTTACAATGGAGAGATTGATGATCTGAGACGGGGAGCCAGCTGTGAGCTGGCCTTTACCTTAAATGTTATCACACAGTTATGTCTAAGTTTCCGGTGCTAAAAGGGAGCGTATTGTCACAGCACTGCTTATATAAACATCGAGTTTCCACTCTTTTCCCAGACTTCTGACACTTGTGTAACCCCCCCCCCCACCACCACGGTAGATAAAGAGGGAAATTAAATAAAAACCTTCGGTGGGGATTTCAGCCGCTGATTACAAGCATCAAAGCGTCTTTAAAAGCGAACGTTTGCTGAACGCCGAAAGTCAGAGTGACAGATCTGAGAAGCCACTTTCGGAAAAGCTTGGACATTCTCAGGAGACACCCCCCCCCCCCCACCCCCTGTAGTGTCTGTTTTAACGTTCTTATAACATGCCTCTATTTAAAAAAAAAAAAGAAGAAAAAAAATCCATTGAGTTTTATTTGTATGACACTGATCTCGGTGCCAAGGTTAGGTGATGTAGGTGGCTAAACTCACATCCCACTGGCCTGGTCATGTGCGTTGGCACAAAACTTCTGGGTTCGAGTTACGCAACTGAATTCTGAGAGCTGCTTCTCAGGGGAGGCACTTGGCTCCGGCGAGCGGCTGAGCGACGTGGCTCCGCTCTCCGCCCGCCAGGGCAGGTCACAGGCTACTACCTCATTCCAGCCACTTCTCATGCAGCGCATCAGATGAAGGCAGGCTTAGAAAGAGAGAGGCCCTCTTACCCACGTCCCTGCATTACATTTACCTAGCAGATGCTTTTATCCAGAGCGACGTACGGTCAGACAGTCCCTGGAGCCATTGGGGGTTAAGGGTCTCGCTCAGGGGCCCGACAGTGACATCACTCTGCCCACCGTGGGATCTGAGCTGGCGACCTTCTGATCACAGACACAGCACCCTCACCCGGTGAGTCACACGCCGCCCCCGTTTTACTGTGTTAAAATTAAACAGACTGACTGCTCGTTGGATTTTAAGGTAATGGGTGGGCAATGCAGATGCACACATGAACACAAACACAGACAGACACACACACACACACAGACACACACTAGGATACACACAGGCACACACACACAGACACACACACACAGACACAGTGAGACACAAACACACACACAAACACAGACACACACACACACAGACTCACACACACACACTAGGATACACACACAGACACAGTGAGACACAGACACACTCAGAGACACACAGTCAGACACAGACACTCAGTCAGACACAGACACACACACAGACTCACACACACACAAACACACACACACACACACACACTAGGATACACACAGGCACACACACACAGACACAGTGAGACACAGACACACACAGACACACTCAGAGACACACAGTCAGACACAGACACTCAGTCAGACACAGACACAGACACACACACAGTCAGACACAGACAGACACACACAGTCAGACACACACACACACAGTCAGACACAGACACACACAGTCACACACACACACACATGCAGACACACACAGACACACAGTCAGACAGAGAAACACACACACACACACAGTCAGACACAGACACACAGTCAGACAGAGACACACACACAGAGTCAGACAGAGACACACTCACACACACAGAGTCAGACAGAGACACACACACAGTTAAACAGAGAGAGACACACACAGTCAGATACACACACACAGACACACACACACACTAGTATACACACAGACACACACAGTCAGACACACACACACACAGACAGACAGACACACACAGACAGGGAAACACAGTCAGACACAGACATACACAGACACACAGTCAGACACAGACAGACACACAGTCAGACAAACACACACACACACACACACAGTTAGACAGAGAGAGAGACACACACACAGTCAGACACACACACACGCACACAGACAGTCAGACAGACAGACACACGCCAGTTACACTCGGAGGACCCAGCGTCTCCCAGTCGCCCAGCACAGACGGCTGACTGACAGCAGCTCTCTCCCAGCTACTGCAGTCTGCGGATCTCGCTTGTTGTTTCCCGACAGAAACCCGGGCGCCTCTTTCTTCAAGTGACAGCGACACATCATTAGTGTTTCTGGCAGGTTTGGAAAGAAAAGGTCTCCGAACCAGATAAGCCCTGCCCTCTGGGTTTAGTGCTGCCTTCCAAGTTAAGCGTGAAGTGAAGCACTGAATCACTGTGAAGAGACACGAACAGCGTTGTGTCTCGAGTACAGCACATAAAACTTCATAGAGAGATAATACCTGTGGGCAAATTGAACAGTTTTCCTTAGGATAGCAGCCTTTGACACATATGAAATGGGTGTGCATTGAACACACATAAGGACTGAATCTGATGAAGAACGATTTTCCTTTGCATCTCTTTGTATAGATTTACAGAACATTTCAACAGAGCTTTTTTTCCAAATATGTGTAGAATAAGTTAACCTGAAATGTACTCTCCTGAGTTAACAAATAAGTATATAAAATTAGAAGACACCGTTCTCACTGAGTCCTACTATAAAATCGTCATTTTCTAAAACCAAAATGTATCATTATGCATCAAATTTCAAGCTTTATCTGTCACATACACAAACATACACAGTATCTCTGTGCAGCATATCTCTGTGCAGCATAACCCTGTGCAGCATCACCCTGTTTGCCAGCAGGTGTCATATGCCGTATTGGCTGCCTTCTATTTAGAAAAGTAAACGATAGTGGATTCAGGACATCGCTCTACTCATCATGTCATGACGACGGTCATGTGACAATGCAGATTCCTTCAAATAAACTCTCCCCCCTACCGCTACAGTAGTTTGTGGAGGGCACCAGATAACCAGACAACCCCCCAGGACCCACCTTGAGCTGATGAAAATCAAAGGGCTTTCAGGAGCACTTGTTACTCAATGTTCCATCCCTCTCGCCGTCATGATCATCGTAATCTCTGTATGCCTTCAGAGGGGGTTTTCATGATTAGAGGGTATTGGGAGCCAAATTCGGTTCAAATCTCCTTTCAGCAGTTCCCTTTAATCTCCTCGAATAAGGAACTCTTTTTCCGAGAGTGATTAGACTCTGGGAAATGCTCGTAAATTAGGAAAAAGCTCAAAGCAAAATAATGTTTGAAAGCTGAGCCATGGTATTGGCCTCATATTCCCATTAACACACTAAACAATCAGTGAAAACACAAAGAATTGTGTCCCCCCCGCTTCTTGTAGAAATTTAGGGCAAACCACAGTTATTCAAATGAGATAATGTAGAGGTGAATCGGAAGGGTAAAATTTTGGGTTTCTTGGGGAATTCTGCTGTAATGAGTCTTTGGGTTAAAACGCAAAGCAACCAGGAAGCAGATGGGGATCTAATTCTTAGCGAAAGATCCTTTAACCTGCTCAGTGTAGAAGTCAGCAGGGCGCTGAGAAAATGTGCTAAATCTCAGCGGCCAGATTTAATTTGGGGTTTCGCTCTAACGTGTATTTATTCAGGCCTGTAATGCAAACAGTTGTATGTCAAAGTTTTGTCACCCAGTGTAAAAATATACATCTCACTTCAGAAGGTCAATTAAGTGCATTTAGCTGTGGGCTGGGTACACTTCAGTACGGCTCTCGTTTTACGCAAGTCATTTCTCTTCTCATTCTGTATGCACAGCTGCACATCATTACATCATTATGTCATTGTATAGAACGTTTTCCAGACTTAAATAAAAGCTCATTTACCAGCCTCAGCCCTGACAAGTTACAACTAAGTCCTGAAAAACTGAAAGAGCTGAACAGGTTCCAGGATTATAAATACATCTGAAAAGGCCTGGTCATAGTAATAAACCATACAGTTCTTGTATGAGTTAAATAGTGCTTCTTTTATTTCTCAGTACCTGGCCATACAAAACTATACCTGCACTCTCAAAGGACAGCAGACATTTTGAATTTAATCAGAATCTGGAACCATTGTAAGCTCAACTCCCTTTCGAGTTGCATTGTTTTGCTTTCATATTGAGCATCATATGATAAGACACAATGTAGTCTGACATTCAGTAGAATTGAAACTACCACAGAATGTACGCCCCCATGATACAGGAATCAAAAACAGGATCATCTGCTTTTAACAAATTTCTCCTACTTGTGTGTGAAGGTAATGAGCGGTTTATTTATGGCTGTAAAACTGACTCCTGTGTGAACAGAAGCCACGTTGCGGGGAGCTGGGAGTAAGGGGCACAGGCTTTGTTTGGGAAGTGCACTCAGAAGTGGATGGAGAACAGGAAGTGGAGGGAACAGGAAATGGGATGGAACAGGAAGCAGCAGGGGGTTATGGGTACAAAAGGTGGCCATTTTGGTGTCAGAATGGAGAAGAGAACGATGCTAATGGAAATTAAATGGGCTTCAAGCCATGGAAACAAAAGGGTATAGGTGCCTTTATTAGCCTGAGAGGAAACAAAGCCTGGCAATCTACAATCTCTCTCTCTATAAATTATATATATATATAATCTATCTATAATTGCAATGATTCAGCGGAAAGTCCTCAGATCTGATTCGTGAGGCTTATATTCCATAAAATGACACTGCTGCACTCTTGAAGCAGGCAGATTAAATACGTCTATTAAAATGTATTAAAAGGTTAGCCACCTTTGACCATTCAGGTCTGATCTTCTCTTTCTTCACTCACGTCTTGAATTCCATGTGAAGGCAAGTCTCTTCCTCTGACCTCCAAACTTGCAGCGTTCGGTATTTAATCATCATGATCAATTCATTCATTTTTTCCCAGTTATGCAAATGCAATCCCAAGGAGATGGCCCCCCTAGTAAACAGAGGAAAATAATGACCCAAGGAAACATTATTATAATAGGCTGTCAGAGGAATTCTCGTCAGACACGCTGGGAGGTGATTTTGGGAAAGCGGGGGCTGACGCCTGAATTAGTAAATCTGTGAAATCTGCAGTACTGGGAGCACAGGAGTCTTTGAAAGCTGTGCAGTAAATCGGTCTGACACGACACGCGTGGATTCATGCATGGTGATCCCAATTCAACACATTTCTGGGAAATGCAAACCAGCGCATGCAACACAGATATGCATTTAGACATAAGGGCTACTGACAGTGATCATTCTGCTACTGTTTGCTCTGCTGTTCGCTAGTGTGGGTTGGGGTCGGTGGCCATGTTGTTAACTTCAAGTGTGATCATGTGACCCCAGTGATCCTGGCTCTTGACACCAGCTGACCCCACATGGCCCCTGCTCTCTGATCCTCATCTGTGTGACACATGGTACAAATGTGTCTGCTAAATATACACAATAAAGAGATTTTGCCTATATAAAGAATTAACGGCAACACTTTACTTGAAGCAGTCTACATAAGGGTGACATGTAACCGTCATAAGAATGACATGACACATGTCATG
>JAOYFF010000042.1:2184357-2200371 GCA_025773925.1 Cryptomyrus ogoouensis
CCCGGCCCCCCCCCCCCCCCCCCCCCCGCCGCCCCCCGCGCCCCCTCCGCGCCCCGCCCCCCCCCCCCCCCCCCACTACAGGAAGCTTGTTGGGCTCATTGATGCTTCCTAACCTTCCTCTGATCATTAACCATTTCCTGTTTGGTGTCAAAGGCTTGTTAATAGCTGGGGAAAAGTGTGTAAACGCACACATACAGTGCGGACGCCCTTTAAACACTTCATTGTTTGTCTTGTTCACAGAAATTTCCGGAAAGGAAATTTTCCTTTTTTTTTTTTTTTCTTTTTTTTCTTTTTCCTTCTATGGCCTGAAATTGGTGTGAGTTTTTATCTTCATTTTGAAACCTCTGCATAGGGAAGCTGTATCATAACGTCCTGTGAGCCGCTGGCTTTAGACAGCTGTTTGTGCAGGAGTGAAGACACACACACACACACACACACACATATTTATATATACACACACAGGTAACCACTCACCCAAGCCCCAACCAGATGGAACATTCTGGAATTGTGGGCAAGGCACGGGGGTGGGCCGTCTTCAGCTCTCCACTTTATTGCCATTTCTGCCCCTCTTGCGTGTCACGGCGGACGGTGCCTCCTCTCCCCCTGCCTGGTCCGTTAAATGGGATCTGAGCGACTGGCTGTGTGTTTCGGGAGGCAGTGGTCAGAATGGCCCGCGTCTGTGTATGTGTGTGTGTGTGTGTCTGTCTCTATGTGTGTGTGTCTGCGCGCGCCTGCCAGACCTCAGACTCCGTGGTGACGGCAGTGTGAATTAAATGCACATGTGGGAGCAGAAGCTTGGTGAGGAGCAGAGCCTTGGTGAGGAGCAGAGCCTTGGTGAGGAGCAAGCTGCACTCCCTCCCCCATTTTGGATGGGGATCCAAGAGGCAGAGCAAAACATGGCCACCCTCTAAACACCAGACCGCTCGTCTCTTCAGAGCTGGCTTTTTTTTTTTTTAAATACTTTTATCAATTATGCACAGGGAGGCTGTTCCTGTAGGTTACGGTGCTTTTACTCAAGGCTATGGGATTGTCCCACCCAGGACTCAGATTTATTCTGAGACCAGTTCCTCTGTCCGTGCATTGAATTTAGGCTGGTCTCTCCCCACAAAATGATCTGCGGCATTGATTGTGGATCATTATCAGTAATGTGTGATTAACATGTTATCACCAAGAGTGTCTTTGCATGGGACTGTAATGTATGAAATTGGTTGTTGGATATTGTAACTTCCTCGGTTTTGGCTGCGCTCTCCCTCATCTAAGGCGCCGCCTTAATTGCCCAAGTATGTAAGATTTAAACACTTCCAGCTTATTGCGGTGAAGGACTTTATGGAAACTCAAACATCGTCTTAAACCGGATGGACTGCAGTGAAATGAAGCTGTTGGCTTCCTCTGGGAACAGATTTAAGGCAGCAGATTCTTCACCTTTGTAGCCCCAGCCGGCAGATTGAGGCAGGAAGATTCCGGATCTGAAGTACTTTGGCTTAGTGATTAACAAAACTGAAACATTTCAACGGTAAGCAAGGCTGAGTCTGGACTCTGAGCCTGATGTGCTCCTGTGAGCGTCGTCCATGCCAGAAGCAGTTTAATGGACCCTTAAGGCTCTCTGGTTTTTTTTAAAGTATATCTGTACAATCGGATTTCTTCTCAGGGCCGCGGGGGAGGTCAGCCATTGACTGCACGTAGCTGTGGGTCGGTATTTCAGAGCAAAGAAACCCGCCTTCCAGCATGGCACCACTGTTGGGTGAATGAACAGACCTGGATGTATCTGCTTTTGTTTTCTCAGGGTGTTGCCGCAGGTTACGGAACAATGACTCCCCACCCCCCGCTTGCCTGAATAAGTGCTGTTTTCGTAGTGACTTCAAATCTCATTTGCATATGCGTTGTTTGTTTATTCGATAGTAGTCTGCATGGAAAGTTTTGGCCGTATCTGTGAGTTTCTGAGACCCGTATTTTGTGGGCCTGCTAGTTTCTGTTTGTACCTTGTCATGACGACGCATCAGTGCAGCCCGGTCACCAGACATTAGTAAGTCAGACCATTTAGATCAGCCTCTCTCGCTTTCACACGCACACACACACACACACACACACACACGCACACACACCCCAATTAGTTATCAAAGTGACCTAACCTAAAATAATGAGGAATCTCCGGTCTTTTAGAATAATTAGTATTTAAAATATACTGGTAGCCATTTTATATTACCCGGTCAGAGATGTAACTGATACCCACAGAAGAGCCTTGCTTTTTTTTATGTTTCTGTGGTGGGGAGGGGTGGTTAGCTGTATATGGCCGTCCCTGTTAAGACCGTGCATGTGCTCTGGTGACACGGGGCAGAAATGGACCTTGTGAGCTATGCGGCGCAGGCCAGGAGGTTCAGGCTGGGCTAACCAGTCCATTAGGGCTGCCGGCGCTCATTCGGGCCCCGATCCTCCACCCTGTCGCATAGCCGCACCCAGGTTCTGCCCGCCGGGTCGTGCGTCTTCAGGGTCATCAGTCTGGCTTTCACTCTCTCTACTCTGAGCCTGGACTTCGTAAAGGGGACTTCCACCTGCGCAACATCTGACAGATTTAAAGCCCATTTCTCGTCCCTTTCAGTTATCAGTTTAACGGTGTTTCCTCCAGATGGAATTCACAGAGTTGTGGCAATACATGGTATGAGCCATAATTACCATGGTCCTTGAGGTGAACTTTCATTTGTTCCGATCCTACCCGCTGTCCCCCATTGGGTGACATAAATGCGATGCCGCACAATTCGTCAGTTCGTTGCAGTCACTGGCACACTTTGCTCCGCACTTTGAATAATGTAAATTAATGCATGTTCATGCGTTAACAGTAAATGTCGTAGCTGTGTAATGTTTGCTGTAGAATGCGTGTGTTCTGCTAGCGTGATCCCTGTAGTGTTGGACCAATAGCGGCTGTTACCAACGAGAGAAACTTCCATTTTAAAAGACCTGTTGTCTCCTTTATTAAAATGACTCGCATGCTCCTCACAGTACATTTATTTGCCTTCTGTATGTGGGTCTGCCGCATCAAACACATTCTGCGCCCTCTAGGGTTGTGGCGTGACATGGGATGAGCAAGTGTAAGCATGCGACCGATTGTTCTCGCCGGCGTGTTCAATTTCATTTTGTCCGGACGGCCTTTGAAGTATACCGCCTCCTTAACACGTGGTAAAGGCTGGAATGAGGTCTGGCATGTCTGAGCCTAGCCGCTCATGGACGGAAATAGATCTGCCCCGAAATGTCAATAAATATAGAAGTGCTTAGTGTAAGGGTGCAAAGAGCACGGCTCTGGTGTTCATACTCACTGCCGTCTACTGCGTGCCGGGATTAACCGTGGACGCTATTTGTTTGTGAGCATTGTGTTAACGCTGCTGTTCAGCAATTACCATTATCTCTGTTTATCGTAAAGTCCGTGGTGTCGTTACGGTAACCGATAAGCCAGATTGCCTTCAGAAAGGTTTGTTTGCAGTGCTGGTTTGGGGCGGGTTTTGGTGGGGGGTGGGGGTGTCGTCATATTAAAGCCCTTATCTGACTACACAGGATGTGGTGTGATTGTATTCTGTCAAAAGAATCCCAACCATCAGGGCAAAATTGCAGAGATGATGAACAAAGAAAGCCTGGGTTTGTTATTGTTGGTTGGGGGTGGCAGATATCTTTGGAAATCCTTCCCTGCTAAGGCGTGAGTAGTAGCAGTGTTTAGTTCTCCATTTTAGCCTTCAATCTCGATGTACCAGCTGGCTCTGTGTGCCAGTTTATTTCAAAGCCCTGTCAGAGAGCTTCAGAGGTGAGGCGATTATCGCATGATGCTTAACCAGAGGAGGTGGATGAGGGTGGTGGTGGCCAGTGTCCGCGATGGGCGACCGGACACCACGTCGTCCTCTGCTCTCCTGCTGAAGCTGCCTCGGGGGATCTGGGTATCTTTGTTGAGACGGCTATCAGAGCATCAGGAGGCTCTGTAAATATGAGCACCGAGCTATTATTGCGTTATCCGTTTCCCGAATGTACTGTGGTTGTGACGTCATTTAAGGAAAGTGCACCAGCCATGGAAATAGGACTCGTAGGGTTCTTGCTCGATCCATCGATTCGGTTCCTTTTCCCTGGCTGCAGTGCAGATCTGGGCATGGGCTGTTATCCTCTGTTGAATGGTCTGATGCTCCCTCCTCTTCCAACACAGGGGGGCAGAACCCTGACCATGTGCTCCAAGGCACGGGGGCAAGGCCGGGCCCCGATCCGCGGCAGTCCCGCTCTGGGGACGGCGCCACTGTGGCCCCTGAAGATGCGGCACGCTTCCTGACCTGCTACTGTTCAGGCCACTGCCCTGAAGATGCCACCAACAACACCTGCAGGTGAGGGGCCCCTGCTGGTCCCACACCCAGGGCCCCATTTCTGTTAAAATTCAATCCTTCAGCTCATCCATCATCTTGCCTTGAACTCGAAATACACGTAGTACAAGTGCTCTATGTTTTTAATGATCTTACTGACCTGTGCCAAGCTAATCTGTGTGCCTATCCCCTGGTCGTGCAGGACCAATGGCCAGTGTTTCGCCATAATTGAGGAGGATGAACATGGTGAACAGACCCTTACCTCAGGGTGCATGAAGTACGAGGGCTCTCATTTCCAGTGCAAGGTACCCCATGGTCCTGGAGGCCTTTACAGAACTGATGCCCTATAAACAGCCCCTTCACCAAATGGCGCCTATACTTGCGTGTGTCTGAAATGCCTACATTTCCCAGGATTCCCCCAACGCCCAGACGAGGCGGACGATCGAGTGCTGCCAGACTGACCTTTGTAACCGTGACCTTCGGCCGACACTCCCGCCTCGTGTCCTGCCAGGTGGGTGCAGGGTGACCCTTCCTCTCTCTCTGAAAACCAAAGGACTGCCCTGGTCATGGAAAATAATTCTTCAACGATGAATTCCTCAGAAAATTCCGCCCGCACGGTCACTCTTTAAAGAATTTTCCCCATCAGTATTGGGATTTCTGGTCCAGCTTGTTTATGAAAAGCCACATCCACGTCCTCTACAAATCCTCCATTTTTTTCTGATCTGGTCACCTGACCGTGGTCTTTAGCCCATTTAAACATGGTGCCTCCCAACATCTGTTCCTCAGTTTTCCATGAATCATTGATACTCTGTCAGAGTGGCTTCCACTGCTCATTATGGATGGTATATAGCTGCCTTGGACCATTCGAACCAGAGACCAGGACCTGGGGTGTGAGTTTTGCTCAGATGAGCTGGTACTTTGGCTTCTGGGTAGATCCTCACCTCCCATTTCTTTGTCCCGCAGACCTGCTCAGCGGTGCCCACTGGGTGGCCTTCCTCGTGTCGGTGACCGCCTGCTGCTGCCTGCTCATCATCATCACCATCGTTTGCTATTACAGGTCAGCCAGTCACCGGTGTTTAGGACGGAGTTTCTGCTCACATTTCAGCTACTGTGGTTGCATCTTGCCGCCTTGTACCCTTGTCACTCCTCTGGTAAATGTTTGAAAGGGTTTTTTGACTGAGTGTGACAGTTAATGACCGTCTTGTGTTTGACAAGTTGTTTGAGAGATGATAGTGAATGCAGATCTGCTGTTCGCCTTAGCTGACCGGTACCAGTAAAGAGCTCTTTTACAGTTTATGTGTTTGACTTGCCAGCTGATAGCGGTTGATGTCAGATGTCGTTGACTGGTGGTAACGTCAATGCGCCAACAGCCAGCTGACAGTGGAGGTGCTGTTTGTCTAAGTGAATGATGCATAATGCAGACTTTATCTACTAGGCAGCCAATCATGGTCAAGTTGGATAACTCAATTTGGAGTTTGATATCTATTGTGAGAGGAGCTTTGTCACTTTAGGGATAGTTAAGGTTGTTGTTATAGACTGCATGATAGATAGTGTCGAAGTTCTGCATCAGACAAGCCCGCTTGCATCTTAACGAGCTTAGTTAGCAGCAGCTGTATAGCTATCAGGCCCTCTGTCATGATTGGCTGGCCATCGGCTGCATTTCTGGCAGGTACAAATGGCAGACGGAGAGACAACGCTACCGCAGGGACCTGGAGCAGGAAGAGGCCATCATTCCTGTCGGCGAGTCACTCAAAGACCTCATCAACCTGTCCACCTCGGCCAGCGGCTCTGGTCTGCCCCTACTGGTAAGCATGGGAAAGGGAGCTGAATCTGGAGGCTGGTCCCCCTCCAACCGCCGACCCGGTGAATGACGTTTGGTAGTGGCTGATGGCAGAATCGAGTGGTCTGCTCCTTTAGCGAATCTCTCCCATAGTCCTGTTCAAAACACGTGACGCTTCTAGCACCAGTGCTAACCGGTAATGCTCCGTGCCTTTCACCCGTCAGAGCCTGCCATGTTTGGTATTTATCTTTGGAAACAGTTCAGATTTTGCCCTGTTGGCAGTGCTCGTTGCTCTGGGTTCTGGCATGAAGGTTGAGTGGAATGTGAACGATGAAGCCAACTCAAGCTAGCTAATACAAGAGAAAGTCAGTTTGAACTACAGCATGAATGTTGTGAAAACTCTTTAGCATTGCCCACAGTGTTGAAAAAACTATCCTAACCTCAGTAAAAGGTATTTGTCCTTCAACTGATGTTACTTTGGCACCAACTTAGCTAACTGGGAAAGTTGAAAGGGTCTCCTATCTGTTTGCTGATCAGCCTTAAGGCTGTGATTTCGCAAGACGAATGTGGAGCGCCGATCACGTGACTGGCGTGCTGATACACCTCCAGGTACAGCGCACCATCGCCAAGCAGATCCAGATGGTTCGGCCCATTGGCAAGGGCCGCTACGGGGAGGTGTGGCTGGGCAGCTGGCGCGGCGAGAAGGTGGCCGTCAAGGTGTTCTTCACACGTGAGGAGGCCAGCTGGTTCCGGGAGACGGAGATCTACCAGACAGTCCTCATGAGGCACGAAAACATATTGGGTATGTGGCCAGTGGTCTGTTACTTCTCTAATCGCATAACGCAGCCTTTAGTTTGGATTTACTGTCTCTATGAATGACAGGTTAATTAGATAACAAAGCTGGAGAAGATATCTACTGTGAGGTCCATGCAGGGCATTTGCAGCACTCTTTAGTGTGAAGGGTGTAAGAGAGATTGCAGTTGACCCCGTTTTCTCTATTCCTGTTTCACAAGATAATGTCTCCAGAACATACCTCTGAATGAAACCTCACCCAGTCTAACGTTCCCAGGGTTCATCGCGGCTGACATCAAGGGCACGGGCTCCTTCACGCAGCTCTTCCTCATCACGGACTACCACGAGAACGGCTCCCTACACGACTACCTGAAGTTCAGCACGCTGGACGCGGCGGGATTGCTGCGGCTCGCCTACTCGGCGGCCTGCGGCTTGTGCCACCTGCACACCGAGATCTACGGCACGCAGGGCAAGCCGGCTATCGCCCACCGCGACCTCAAGAGCAAAAACATACTGGTGAAGAAGAACGGCACGTGCTGCATCGCCGACCTGGGGTTGGCCGTCAAGTTCAATAGGTACGATCCGGGCTGCAGGTCAAGTTTAGCAGCTACCGATGGGCAATTGTCAGTCGCTCCTCTGTGAATTGAGAGAAAACAAGCTACATTTACTCACCATGAATACAGCCCTAGTTGCTAGAATGGCATTAAAAATCGACATAATCAATCCAGCAGCACTTGCATATTTATAAGAAGTTTTTTGTTCGGCGGGAGTCTCGTTATGGTGACGGCTTGAGGGCGACCCGCTACTCACCACTACTTCTCGCATACCGGTACCTCTCATCTGGATGGCGCGCATTGCCACCTCAAGCAGTGAATATGATTGAAGGTAAAAGTAGACATTGGGATGTGTGTAAACGCACCTTCCTCTGAGGAGAAAAATACATAGAAAAAGCCGACTTCCTGTGGGCACGAACTGAACCGCAAAAACACAAAAAAACACAGACCTTATAAAGATGACTTCAGAGACATTGAGTCATGGTTCTGCCCCCCCAGCGACAGCAACGAGGTGGATGTGCCCCTGAGCACACGGACTGGCACCAAGCGCTACATGGCCCCTGAGGTGCTGGACGAGACCATGAACAAGAACCAGTTCCAGGCATACCTCATGGCCGACATCTACAGCTACGGCCTGATCGTGTGGGAGATGGCGCGCCGATGTGTCACCGGAGGTCGGCCTGCCTTTACGTTTCGTCTCACATTCATTTTTTCATAGTGATTGGAAACAGTTTAACGTTTGCATTGTTTTATTGTCATATTCCTCCCCTCTGCTCCCTTGCTGTGTTGTGATGCACATCGTGTGACGGTCCGTCATATCCATGCCATCCTGTATACTTCCTGTCATGGCGCCCTGATTTCCTTCATTACTGCCTTTGCGTCGTGTCCATCCTCTCCTCCTATCACTTCCATCCGTTCATTCGGTTCTTCCGTCCATTCCGCATTACTCCCCATTACCATGATGTACTCCTTGTCTTCATCTGCTTGTTATTTAGTTATCAGGCAGACTCCATATTATCCGGAATCGCCTAACAGATGGACGTTTATCGTCTGCGGTTCTGGATTAATCGGCCCTCCTCATTAACCCCCACCCCCCCAGGCATTGTGGAGGAGTACCAGCTGCCCTACGCCGGCATGGTGCCCTCGGACCCCTCCTACGAGGACATGCGGGAGGTGGTGTGTGTTAAGGGCCTGCGACCCGCAGTTTCCAACCGTTGGAACAGCGATGAGGTAAGTGGGCAGGGTTTGGGCAGTGGGGGGTCTGGGGTTACGGGGCCTGTCTGCTTGGCAGGGCCAGTCCGAAGCAGTCCCGTCCATGCCGGGTCTCTGGGAGGCGGGCAAGTTTCCAGTACGATGTGAGGAAGCTGGGCTGTAGTGACTGGGGTAGAGCTGGGGGTGGATTTAATGGTGTGAACTAAAGGTTTCTTTTTGGGAATAGAAAGTTATGTCATTCTTTAAGAAAGATGAAATTCATTAGGTTGATGTAATGAATCAGACAAATGGAGTTCTTTTGCTGGTATCAAGTCGTTCTTGGAAGCGAATCCTGCCGGCTTTGGCGGCGTTTCTGTCTTATTTGCAGCATTTTAACCTGCGGGTTTTGCAGAAGAATGTTCCCTTTAAACGTTTAAATGTTAAGGCGAGTACGACGGCTGGTGTGTCCTCAGGATCTCATGCTGCGCCGGGTCTCATGTCGTTCTTGGGGTTTCGGCTTTCAGGGCTTTTATTGATGTTATAAATCACCGTTGGGCTGGTTGTCCTCTCAGCTCCGCCGGCGGCCTGAGCGTGTATGAAAATGGCCCCCGCTGCTGGGTGCTGCTTGCATGTTTTTATCCACTTTAACAGAGCCCACAACCCCCCCCCCCCCCAACAGTGTCTGAGGGCCATGCTGAAGCTGATGTCGGAATGCTGGGCCCCTAACCCCGCCTCACGCCTCACGGTGCTGCGCATCAAGAAGACTCTAGCCAAGATGGTGGAGTCTCAGGACATCAAGATCTGAGCTGACTCTCTCTCCCCGGCTGCGGCCTGGAAAAACTCTTCCTTTTTTTTTCCTTCCCTCCTCATGTTACAATTACAAACTACAGCTTCACATGGCGGCAGAGGGAGGAGGGATTGGCGGTGAGTTGTGTAGACAGGGAAGAGGCGTCAGTTCCCAGAGCCAGAAGTCCCTCCCCTTTGCTGGAGAAGGCAACGATGCAGGCCGCAAGCGCCACCTGCTGGACAGTACGGGCAGTGGCGCCGATCTTTGTGCCTCTTGGGAAAGGACTCATCCAGAGCCGGACACCGTTGGCCAGGACAGTGGAGCCCTTCAAGCGTTTCGTCCTGCTGTGCTGCTCGAGGCCGCCGCTGCTGCTTTCTGTGAAAGCTGTGCGCCAGCCAGCCTCGCGGTACTATGGGACACACGGGTCACTCGCCTCACCGTGCTGGTCCGGAGATCTGTGGGGTGAAGCTTTCTGACTCCTACACCCCCTCGGCCAGGGGAGGGGGGTGGTGATTGAATTTAAAATGTCTGTTGTCCCCTATTAAAGTTTAAAAAAAAAAAAAAAAAAAAAAAAAAGGTTGTTTTGGGGAAATATTTGACTTGAGTATTTAAAAATGAATCTTCCATAAGTTTTTTTTTTTTTTTTTTTTTTTTTTTAAGTTGCCCTTGTCAGTCATACATAAACAGCCTCAAAAAGACGTTGGGGAGGGAGGGTTTGGCGATAGTCGCTCAGTCATGTTTATGATCTCTATACGTGGTCATTTTCTTTATTTTTATAATGTACAGAAAGATTTAATGGGATAGTTTTCATGAAACTGTTCGTCTTTTTCCGTCTGTATTGTTAACATGTAGAAACACTTTTATTGTCACATAACTGCTTTTAAAAAATTATTTCCAGCAGAATTACTTTCTAGTCAGTGGGATTTGGTCCTACCAGAGAGAGACAGATCATCTGTGCCTGAAAAAAATACCTAATCTCTGACTCGGCATCACCTGTTCTAACCCTGTAATTATTTTTAAATGTTTGCGAATCTGCATGTCTGTATATATTTAAAAAAAAAAGAGGGAGCGGAGAAAGTTTGGATATACAGATACAGGCATGAAAATTAACCATGCAAGCGTGCAATATAGTACAGCTGTATAACTGCTACTTATTTATTTGACATTCTGTCTAGATAAGCTCTGTAAATACTGTAGGTTTGAGGCTGTTCACTTGAGGTGTCGTACAGGGATATCTGTGGGTGAAGCATTCTGTCTTGAACCCAAGATCCATGTGCATTTCTCTTCACTTCTTTGATTTTACCTCCAGCAAAAGTGCCGGCTCACTCCTCACCGCCTTGGCGATGAGGCGCCCAAAACGTCAGCACTAATTAGAATCCTGCCACGATGGTTGTTTGTGAACCGGTAACAGGCTGTTTTCCCCTCCGTTGCGAATATAGTGCCTAATAGGGCATTCCTGTGGGCCCAGTGCTATGCATATGTGCACCCCGAGGGTGCTGGTTAATGCTCCGTTGATGGCCTCTTTGGATTAAATGATGGTTAGTACCTGAAGTGGACCCCTCTGACCTAACCCCACCTTCTCCTGCAGTCAGATGTCATGCCAAATTATTTTATTTATGCGGATGCATGAAACCATGAAATGTGGACAAATCATGTCGGGGGTTTTCTGTCTGCCAGTTCTGTCGTTGTCTTTCCCCGTCCGAAACCGTTTTGCGGTTCCAGCCTGCAGTCCTCCTGGCTTCATCTTTCATGCAAAAATGTAAAATTATGCTCAGCTGGCTTCGATACCTCACAGGAGAAAAATGAGACTTTGCTCTAAATCCACATCACATTGCTGGAAACCACACAGCACTAAGGTTATTGTGTGTAAAGTCGTGTAGCTTAGCATCGGGTCAATACTTTGACTTTATGAGTTTGGGTACGACAAAGCAGTACTCGTTTCTGTGTATCTTATGTGCGGAAAACCTTATAGAATATCTTCTAAATATAACTTGTATTTTGTACAGAATCTAATTTTTTTTAATAGGTGCCTTATGTTTACCATGGAAAGTTGTTCTGTACTCAGATTATGTCCAATGTATTGATTTATCAATTAAATCATCTTATTTTAGTACACAACGTGTGCTGTGTTTTTGCTTCCTCAGCAGGACGACAACCTTCAGCTTTTAATGGTGTGGCAAAGTTGTGGCAGTTTGCTAGTTAAGTTTGGCATCAGCTACCCCTCCTGAGATTGGAACCTACAACGAGATGGCCTCACCAGCTACCCCTCCTGAGATTAGAACCTACAACGACATGGCCTCACCAGCTCCCCCCGGTGCTTCCTGGATAATCTGATGCATCGCCACCTTGGCTGATGTGGATCTGCCTGCTGTTTATTTGAATCAATTCCGAGGAATTGAGTTGTGATTCCAGGAATGTTTGCCTTTCTGGAGGCTCTGGGTTGGCTTGTGGCTGGGGGGGGGGAGAATATTGATTTTATCTTGCTCACATGTTCTCTGGGCTGGATTAAATTTCGTCAGATCCAGAAAGGCATTTTATGCCGATGTCCATTTGGATCTGGCACCCTACTGGGCGTACCCTGGCCCCCACGACACTGACTAGGGTAAGCGTTTGGAAGAGGCCTGGCTGGATGTTTGTTTAGACCCTAAGTAGGCTGCCTGCTACAGCACGTGTGGCAGTTTTATCCTGTTGACCATTTGGTCTCCCCTAAACTCACCATGGTCTGGTCATACCGAACATCGACCCCTGCCCTTTTTGATTGAAATAGCCATGTTGAGTTCACGGTTTCCTGCCACATCTGGCCATGGCGCCCCCATTGCATCACTTCCTGTCTCGACCAGGGCGTGTCTTCTCCAAAAGCCAGAGCCCCGTGTGTGTACAGGAGCAAAAGAACTGCATAAACATAAGCAGGAGCAGAGAGGAGATTTTTTTAGTTCCCGAGCAGTATTTCCAGAATCTCAGGTGACTGAACAGTGACGTTTGTCATGTACACGGAGTGGGGAGGTATGCCGTTTTTATTATATACTGGAATGTTAAGCAGGTTAATTATGGCTGTTTGAGGGTTAGATGTAAACATCTGCACTGCGCCACCGCACTGGATCTGGTCAGTCGTGCAGAGACCAGGGACACCGTCCGTATGACGCATGTGTGGCTGAGCCTGCTGCAGCTCAGCTACATGCCCTGGTCATGCTAATCCAGGGATGCCGACTCTCAGGCCGCTGGCGTGATGCTCGTACTTTCACACACACACACACACGCAAGAAATCATGGCAAATCTATATCTACTGTTACATACAAGTATGTGCATGTGTGAGCAGGCTCGTCTAGAATCTCGAAAGTCTCACTCCAGCCAGATAACCAAAGTTGGCGACATCGCAAACCCTGTGGCTGAGAAATGATGGGAATCAGAATTTGGCGTGGTTTGTCGGTGAAGTCACAAGAATGTAAATCAAAATAACAGCAAACAGGTATATAATAATGAAACACTACATACAATGGGGTCATCGTCTCGGCTCTTGAGTTGAAACATGGGACAAAATCAGCAAATATGAATGTAACCCCCTGCAGGAGCAGACGGTCGCGACGCTGTCTTGGATTATGATCACTGAGTCAGTATGGCAGCTCTATCATATGCACGTATTTATCAGAGAGCATGTCAATGTTGGCCTGCTCATCCCTGTGATGATTCAAAGTTTCATTTGTCACTAACACAGTCATAGTCAAGAATACAATGTATTAAACATTAAATAATAATCATGAGATTGGCGATGTAAGGGACCTTAAAGCAGAGTCTGACTGTGGACCGGGCAGTAGGTCGGGTAGCAGCTAAGCAGGTTTTCAGCTCCTTGGTAACGCCACCTGCGGCTTCTGGAACCTTCTGTGACACCTGGACCACCTGCAGGTGGCTGTTTCATGAGTCATGAGTCCGGCTCCTTTGCCGCATCCTGCGTCACCCAAGTAAACAGGATGTGACCAAACCTTCATTCTCACCGCTGAAGGAATCTTCCACAGAGGCTCTGTTTGGTTGCTGGTGTTTGTGGATTTGGATTCTCCGTGTTGGCTGCTTGCATAAGAACACAGGAAGAGGCCAATTCAGAATCCACAGTCTCCGCCCCCCTAACTCAAGGCACCCTGGTTTCTCCCCCTCTCCTTTAGGCTATGCATCCATGTTTTCCTAAAAGGACTCCTGAATTAGTAAGCAGCTCGAGATGATATTACACTGGCGTAGTATCGCTGTGTAACTACATGCAGGGCTCACATATTTAGGCATATTATTATGTCAGTTCATGTTATATTTATGGACATTTAAACATCTTACCGTAAGTAGTCATTCAGACGAAATATAGAGCAGTACAGAAATTAGCCATGTTAACATAAGATCCTTTCTGTTACGTTTCCTTAGTGCTGAACTTTAGTAGCTATATTACTTGATGCATTTAATGTGTCCGTTCTTGTGCTCTTTAATCTAAGTATATTTTATACGCGCCCGTTAAGCCCCCGTGCTTAATGTAAGACTGTAATTCTCTAATGGAGCCGCTCGTTCTGACATCATAGGTCCTGTGTCGGCTGCGCGTTTCTCTGTGGTCTGCGGCTGCAGATCCACAGTAGTACTATCCAGATCCTTCCATCCTTAGCCATGTGGACTCTGAGTGCTGATGTCAGGTTCTTTCTGTGGCCAGCAGGTGGAGCCGTAATTACACTCAAGATACCAAGACTTCTTTTTTCATGGTCACAAAAACGCAGCTGGCCGATGAGAAAATGTCCCACCGCCGATTAGAGACATGGTGACTGGAGAAACATTCAAAGGCACATCTTTATGTGCACTTACATTTTTGGATTTGTAGTTAAACCCCAGTGACTAAGTACCATCCAGCGGCCTTAGGTGATACTATAAAAAATTGAATTTGGCCCAAATGTGTTAATTTTCCATCATATATACAGATGAGTGCAACAAGCCAAAATATTCCTAAAAATATTTCTTCAATATTTGAGTACCCAAATGTGGTCCTCCACTCCTTTTTGTGAACAGGACAGATGTTCTGTCATCCATAATGTTATCCAGCTAATGTTATCCATAATGTGATCTCAAAGGGCTTATTCACATGGCTGGCAGTCGATGATCCACGTTTTTGTTCTTACATTAGTTATGAAAGACCGTAAGGCTGATCTGTGCCAAATTGTAGACACTGGCCACCGATAAGGCCGTCATGTGTGACAGGAGCGATGTGACCCTGGGGATTATGGGTAATGGGCTCTGTGCAGACACACGCACTGCTACGGCTTTTGCTTGCACGATCCAGATTTATTCCTTTCTTCTGTGGTTTGGCAGGTTGCTCAGTGGTTGCAGGTTTGGACCTGAGCAGAGGAATAGTGGATGCATGTTTACCCTGATCTCCATCTTTAATGTACAATATCTGTTCACTTATTTCAGTTGCCCTGGGTGAAGGTGTCTGCAGAGTGAGTACCTGTCACTGGGTTTTTTATACACAGGCTACTCTCCTATAAGGCTATCTGTCATGGGCCTGCCTTTGCATTACTATAGGCATGACTGCCCCCTGTTGGACCATTGAAGTTTGAAACGTGACACTGTATCAAAACAAAAACATCTGTCCTGAAGATTTGTACATTTATAGAAGACCTCAGCCAAGCCCTGGGATTTGAACTGGCAACCTTCTGAACCATGGCACAGATTCCTGCCACACGCCGCCCCTGACTCTGGGATCAGTGCCAGCAAAAAGCCGTGTGCATTGAGACGAGCGTATCCCATTGCGGAGCTGAGCCGTGTGAAATAGGATCCCGACGTGACGTGTTTGTTTGTTTGCAGAATAGAGGAGTAACCTTCAGATAAGGTTGCACCAATCATGCTGGGAGGTAAATGGGTCTCTGGGGGGGGGCAGGGGCACCCAAATCGCTGGAAAAGACTATGCTGGGGGTTAACTCAGGGTGCTGTGCCCTCTGTTGACCTCCTCCGTGTTTATTGAAGAATTTTATAAAATCATATTTTGTGAATTTGACTCCAGCTAGGAAGACGAGTGTAATTATCTATACATGCAAATGCTGGCTGCTTGCTTCAGATCTAAATTTATACCTGGATCTTGTAAGCTGCTGAGTCCTTTGGCCTGTTCCGTCCGAGCGACTGCTCCTTCGCGCCTCCTGGCTTCTGCAGCGCTGCCTGTCGTGCGTCTGAAATGTGCCGGTGGTGTTTCCATTGGCCGGGGAACAAACAGCATTAAGGTAAAAACCCCCGACCCCCACCCATCAGCAGCTAGAGATCATTCCGCCTCATTGGCCCGCCGCTGTCTCGCTTTCGGGTCTTATGGGAGCGGGGAAGAGGCAAATATTCACCCAATCCCCTTTGTGTCTGTAATAATGGAGGCGGGACAAGGCTGTGAATAGCAAAGCTCCTGCCAATAGGCTTCTTCCTTCAGCACAGATCGGTCGGCTTGAGATCGGTACTGCAGACCAGAATCATGAAAAGCGCTGGACACAGATGGGGGCAGGTGTGGTGGTGGTTAGGGGTGTGGTTGTGGTGACAGTAATGGGGGGTCGGGGGGGCGGTTTCGTTTTGGTGTCAGGTTTCGGGGG
>JAOYFF010000042.1:2216250-2242135 GCA_025773925.1 Cryptomyrus ogoouensis
CCCTCTGGGCACTCTTGATTCCTCCTGCAGTATAAAAACTGTTTAGGGAAGCTCTAAAGGACCCATTGTGTGATGAAGTGAACGGAACTGAATTCTAAGCTGTGTTTGAAATATGCAGGAAGCTGTAACAGGAGACTGTAACCTTGGAAATAATCCTCAAGTCTCTCTAACTATTTTGCATTTAGATTTGACTGCTGAATGCATCGATCCATCCATCTATCTATCTATCTATCTATCTATCTATCTATCTATCTATCTATCTATCTATCTATCTATCCCATCCCAGAATAGACTCATAGGTATCTGGTAGCTTTTGTTGGGAGTAATTATGGGGCTTACCAAAATCCAAATTAAATATAACACAAATTTTTTATTCCTCTTCCATCAAAATTCCCGGCTCAGGAGGGAGCTCACGCCCAGCACCAGGAGGGTGTGCCCCGTGCCCCCGCCCTTCCGAAATGCCCTCCGTGACCATCCATGTCCTCGCATACACAAGTGTTTATATAACCCCTTTATTCTTTGTCTGTCCTTCCATCCTTCCTGTTTTCACGTTTGTTTGTTTACATGTAATTTTCTGACCATGGCAGTTAGGAGTCTGGCTTCTGACACAAACTGCCGACCCTCGAGCTCCTGTACGTAAATCCCTGCTCTGTTCCCAGGAGCACAGTCAGTTTGTGCTGGTTTGTCCTGCTGGGTGGAGTCATGTCAGTGGTGAGTGGAGGGGCAGCCAGCCTCGGAGCTTTTAAAACAATGATTCATTAATCTGGATCCTTACTTGGCATAACTGGTCGTTATTTTGCCAAGCCTGTTTTAAATTAAACTAGTTTGAACAAAACTAATTACTTTCAAGTGTCAGTTGAGGGACTGTGTGCATCTGTGTTTGTGAGGCAGTACACATTGGTGTGTGTGTGTGTGTAAACTTTGCAACATCTAAGGATCACACCCCTATGACAGCCCGGCTCTATGGGCTGGTCCGCAGCATAGTACGACTGTATAAGACTCTCCCCCCCGCCTCGATTTGCCAGACGCAGCCACTCACATCATCCCCCAGCAGAAACTACCAAGACCACAGGATTTACACTCGGACATGGACTTAATCAAGGGCGCCGTCGGGGAGGACCAGGTCAACAAGGTCATCGACCAAGCCGGTGAGTTCCGAGATGGGCATGCGAGAGACAGAAGGAGGAATGATTCAGTGAATGTTTTGTCGTATACTTGAATACACTTAAGCCAAGTAGTTTTTAGTAGTAAAACTATTTGTATAAAAATTGCTTCGACAGTTACTAAAAAAACACAGAAAGTTTCTTACAAATTAACTGCCGCATTGACTTGTGCTGCTAGTTGGGAAAGTTTTTAAAACTTCAAGCAGCTGCTGTTCAGCGTAAATGTTCGTCTGTTGTGATGCGTGTCCCCCGCATCTTTTTCGTGGATATTCGACTGAGTTTTGGCTACCGGGGGGCGCGTTTTTTTTCATATTCTAAAATATCCATCTATTCATCTTCAAACCGCTATTGGTAGAGTGCTGCGGGATAAAGATTTCTGTGTTTAAATATTAATTTTAGTGGCAAATTAAAATCCCCGACCGCTCTCTCGCTCTTTCGGGGGTTTCCTGTGTCCGTATTAAATGACTGAGTCTGACTTTATACTCTGTCATATAAAACCTTTTTGCTTCAAAGAGCGCACAAATATGTCGGGTATAATTTCAGTCTTTACGCTCAGATTGAATCTTGTGTTTTTTTCCAGTTACAAAACTGGATCTTGGGTTTTTATAATGCAATTACCTGGTCAATGTTTCTAAGCCGGACCGCTATAATCACCGTAACAGGTTTGTAATGTTGAGTAATGAAAACAAATTATGCTGTTCTCCTTACGGTTCTGTAACGTTTCCCTATCTTAGAACTGTATAATCTCTTTGCGATGTTTAAAATGTTTCAGCCGGTGTAGCAAAGGAGAAGGTTGGGCAACTGATCGGAACCGGGGGGAAGCAGCAGCAGAAGCTGCCGGAGCCGCCGCCGGAGCCGCCGAAGACGGGTGGGTGACGGATCAGCCCTTCGTATTATTTAAGTGCTTTGCGCCACATGCTTTAATATGTAACTAACGTAATTACGAACGATCTGTAAATTGCAGAACCCACAGGCTTGTGTGACATACTGACCAACGCCGCAGAAAAAGCCATTTCCGACGCGGCCAAGGACAAGGCGGCGGATTCGGCCATAGCCTTCGGCAAGAAGCTGCTCGGCTGATCGCGGGATTTTAATACTAAACGTGAGATACCCAAATCCGGGTCCTAGCGTGACTATATACTGGCTTCTTAAACCTCCTTTTACCGTCAAGCCGCAATTCCCATCAGGTAGGCTGCATAACTGTTGCAATTTCAATGTAAAATTAAAATAAAAGCCACTTTTACATGGTCATTTTTATGTAGTTTCAACCATCTCCTGCTGCATACAGGCCAGCTGAGGGCTGTTCTGCTGTCTCCCTTGGTCCTTGTGGTCCAGTTTCATGTGTTTTTTATGCTCTTTCATTCATGTTTTCTAAAATTCCTTTCATTTCACTGGAAGAAGGGAGACACTTATGGGTGACACAACCGGCAAAGATAACAGCTGAATTGTTGTAATTTTATTTGTTTTCAAGAAAACAAGCAACGATACAAATTTCCCCAAGGAGTCCAAATCAAGTCTCATATGACCAAGTAGGGGATGCGGGGATATGAGTCATTGTTCCCAAATGTATTCTTTATAGAATCTTATCTCATCTCTCTTCCATGAAAATAAATTAAATTTAACCAAAACAGGGTGGAAAAAATGGCCCTCGTGGAGCTTAAGATGCCAAAATGCCTGACGTTTGAACCGAGTCTCTGGTATTTACATCTGTAGCTGCCTCATCAACTGACATTCCAATACAAACACAAATGTGCTAGTTTAGGTTGAAAGGCTGAACCTCCAACTTTTAAGAGCTAGGTTACAAGAGAGCTAAAACCCGTGCCTTTAAACCTGAGAAGGTTTAAAACTGGAATTTTCAAGGGGCGTTGAGGGACAAAACAAAATGCAGTATAAAACAAAGCCATAAAATCATGACATGTAAGACAGGACAGGACCTTAGTAAAGAAGACAAACTGTTCACAAATACACTACTGTTTAAATGTCCTGTTCGGAATTGACTTCACAAAAATATCAAACAGAAATAGCTGATTTATAAATGTACAGGTGCATAATACAGCAACTCGACTCATTTAGACATTTGGACTACTTTGGCAGAGCCTTAAAAACCCTAAATCTCCTGGCACTAAAATGAAAGTGGGCACTAAAATACGACATGGCTGCCTGGAGCTGAGAGCAAAGAGGTAAGATGCAGTTAATGTCGTGCAGATGTAGCGTGTCTGGGTTTGTGAAAGTAGGACAGCAAACTCCCACAGAGTCTAACCTCAAAGGAAGTCAAACGAAGACAGACGGACCTCAGAGGCTGTCACAGTGTGATCTGTTAACCGCATGGCGTCTGCCCAACATGTTTTCATAAAGCACGTTTTTGACTGGAGAAGCAATTGAGACATGGATGGAGGTTTTACAAGCTGACAGAAGAGCAGAGACTGAAATGGAGACTTGGGTTTTGGGGGGTGGGGTTTACAGCAGGAGGGGGCACCCTATGTGAAGGTCAGGCCGGCCTCGTTGTACACCTTGAAGACCTTCTCGATGGCGTTGACGTACGCGGCTGTCCTCAGGTCCAGCCCCAGGTTATACTTGCTGGCTGTGCGCATGATTTGCTAGCATGGGGAAGAGTAACGGAATTAGCACGGCCTCGGTCACGCGCCTTCGGCTCACATTGCAGTTTCGTTTGTTTGAGTCTGTGCTTTTAAAACCTCTTTGGACACACTGGCCTAGCAGCACAGTGGGTTGTTTTGTTGTTATTCATAGTGTCAGAAGCCACCCCCGCCCCCAGCCATAACCATCAGGCAGACAGAGGAAACTCCCAACATACCAGGCCCAGTGAGTCACTGGAGGCCAGGGTGAACACAAGTTTTTATCGCAGCAACGCCCTGTCCCCAAGCAGCGAAATACTCCGCAAACCTGTCAGATTCTCATTTAACTGCCAAATAACACTATAACTTTATGCATTATATCATTTAAAAAAATTAAGTGACAGCAGATAGTTATGGCACAATACATCACCCGTTTACATATGGAAGCCCTAGAAGCTTGTGGATGTACTGATTGGCCGCTTACCCTGGCAGACCTCTCCATGGTGTAGGCAAGGCCAGAGTGCACGATGTCCTTCTCGGAGGCGCCCTGGTGGCAGACCGAGATCGAGCTTGTCAGTGCAAAGGCTTCGCTCAAGACCCGGGCAACTCCACTGACTCTGCAGTGACTACACTGAAGTGGCCAGCTGGCAAAGATGCAAATCTTGGTGCAAATTAATGATCTGCTATTCTAGGACTGATTTGTGGGAACAGTAATGGCTGCAGGTCCCCAGTGTGATCAGCACAAAGCTTGCCTCTGCGTAGGGCATCTTTTATGTCCAGCAAACAGTAATCACCAGTTACTCACCGCCACTCTGGCTTGGAAGTCAGCTGTGGGCACAATGGGTATAGGTCCGCCTTGCTTCCCAAACTTCCTCTCCAGGCTCTCCTGGACGGACACTGCAGGGCAGATTAATAGGAAGTGGCCTCGGCTGGTATGTAGTTGGCACAACTTTAGTTATTTTTTTCAGCGATGGAAAACTGCCTTTGTTGAGCGAGCCAAACGACATTTCACAGGAAAACAGTGACTTGTTTCTGAACTAGTCTACAAAACGACAGAAAAAGAGGACGAATAATGGTAAAAAAGATTAATCACAGCATCGTTTAATCTTCTTATTGGATCTGCTTAGTCCTACTTGCTGCACTACTGCAATATGAACAATATTAACTCTTTGAGAGGGTGTGTTGCTCACCTTACCCAACAGACACTTTCAGACACACACTCATCAACTGTCTAACCACACTTCGCTATATATCTAACAAAAGTTACTGCATATTCCAGAGCATGCGATAATCACTGGGCTGGCTAGTGTTAGAACCTTTCCCTCCATGATGGGGATTACATGATGTGCCCCCCCCCCCCACAGTGTGCAGTTGGCAGTTAAAAGAAAAAAAATACATGCCCAGGGGCTGCACTAACATGACAGCCTCCCCATGAGTCACGGCCACTAGGAACCTACAGGAAGCAGATAGCAGATATTTAGCACGCTACGGATGCCGCAGTGTACACCCAGCCAGGCCAAAAGCCGGCATGTTCGCGGGAAAGCAGACGGTGTGGTTAAAGCCCTGTGTTACTGCGGAAAGATATGCCACTACTCATAGTGCATATAACGGTTTAGATTCTATGTAAAAGAACAAAGGATGATCAGGTGAGCCGCTGCAAGCCAGATGCAAGAGAATCAATTCAATGTGACAAAGCGCAAGTGCTATAACTTCCTGCCGGGAGCTCTGATTGTTGAAGACACTCGCCACCTTGTGGTTGAACAGATGTACTACATTAATAGTATTCGTAAATCTAAAAATTGTACTGACAGGCTTCGAATGCAAAAATGAACTGGTTAGTGTTTCAGTTTATGCAGTTGCTATGCCATGTACGTGGGATGTCCGACCGTTTTCTCCCCAAAGGCTTGAAGATGTTGGGTGAGAGTGGATGGCTACGTCAGTCTATTGGTCGAATGGTGCACAAACTCACTGAGCAGGTGGTAGTTGGAGTCCCTCTCGTATTTGAAGGTCAGTCGGCCGTAGCTCACGTGGTTCAGGTTCTTCAGCCACTCAAAGTAGGAGACGGTCACCCCCCCCGCATTCAGGTACATGTCCTGCCGACCACAGGACATGGCATGAAGAAGCACATGCACAAATGCGCCTGTCCACAGCCCAACACAAGAGTCTGTTTTGGCAAATGAGAGTGGTTGGATTATTCCCAAAGATGTCCCACACTGAGATTAAGCTGTGACACATCTGCATGCAGTGCAGCTTCAGGAAACACATTCTTACTTCTGTTTATTGGAGTATCTGCGCCACATGTTTAATACACCTGGCGCCGCCTGATGGATCCCGCAGAGGGGATTTCAGACTGTATCACAACGGAAAGGCCACTCTGAAGCAGTGTGTCCCACATCATAAAGAAAAGGCAGGCGGGTCATTAAGCCTTCCAAGCGTGACCTGGAACACCAAGCTTTGGGCCCTCACGGTGATGTGGGACCTGACGCACCGGACACACGTTCAGCTCAGAGGGGCGTTCCCAAGAACCTCTGGGGCAGTGGATTAGAGGCACTGAGCCAGTTACGGTGCGTGCCATGCTTCTGAAAGCCAATGAGGTTAGCAGGGTGTTCCAGACTTTGTACTGCTCGAGCAGGCCGAATCAAATATTCAGGAGGGTTCTTACCGGAATGACCATGATGTTCCTCTCCAGGAAGATCTTATCGGCGTCGGGGGTTGTGGGCCCATTAGCTCCTTCTGCGACAATCTGTAGCCAGCACCCACCCCCAAGAAAGATAACATGACTGTTGTTGTTAGATACATTGTTAAATAAATCCACCATCCATCCACCTACTAATCCAATAGGACACAGGACACATAAACCACACGCCTTTCATTTGTCACTACACAGGCTTCAGTAGATGGCATCTTTACAAGCTGGAGCACCCCGTCGGACCTTGGCCTTGATGTTGTGTGCGTTCTTCCTGGTGAGCTGTTTCTCGCTGGCCGCAGGGATCAAGATATCGCAGTCGGCCTCCAGGATGCTGCCCTCGTAGGGCTTGGCGTTGGGGAAGCCCACAATGGTACCATGTTGCTGTGGAATAGTGACAAAAACTGACCTCATTCTTGGGCTCTTGACCAAGGCCCTGGATCTTAACCGAGCTTTCTCAATTGTATGTTGCTTTGGAAAAAAAGCATTTGCCAAATAAGTAAATGTAAAATTTATGTAATCATTGATTTCTAATGAGGAATAGCATCTGTCAGCCACACAGACGAGCCTTTTAACACACTATCAATATATTCTGGTGTATCTAGATTATGGACAAACCACGAAATTGGATCAGTGTCTATAGATGCAAAGAGTCAACAGAGAAGAACAAAGCTGTAGGTTGAAATAGGACTGACTGCAGTACAACTGCCAGTTCCCTAGGGGGCACCCTAACTCCAGATTTCACATAGGTTGCCTATACTCACACTGAAGAAAATGAGATTGAGAACTGAATACTTAAAACTGTGCATGGGTCCACAGGACAGTAACATTTCTGAAGCCATGCGGTTTCAGACATGTTAGAAGGATGCCCCATAGTAGTCCCAGCAAACATACCCCCACACACAGATCTCACCAGTTTGTAGTCCTCCAGCTCTTTGGGGTCGATGCCATTGGGGTTCCAGATGTTGCCATCCACCTCACCGACACCAACACACTTGGCACCATAGCGGTGCAAGTAGCGCATGGAATGCAGACCCACGTTGCCGAATCCCTGCAGGGGGAGAGGCGTGGCTAAGTTTCTCAGTCCTTATATCAGGTGAAAAGGCAAAAAATAAGGCTGCAGTGCTCACTATTTCTAACACCTAGGCTGCAGCCAATCATGGCCTTCTGTCCAGTAAAGAGTTTTATAGCTCTCCCATTCGTTTGCCCCCCCCGGTTAAAAAGCAAGAACAGACCTGTCCACAGTAGACCACCCGTTGAAACACAGTGAAAATATTTAGTGTTTATAAATGAAACACAAGACACTGCTGTCACGTCACTCACACTTTCTGTGTGCACAGTGAACACCTCCATCTCAAAGCAGTCTAAATCCCATCAACACAGTGAACGCCTGGTTGGGAGACCATGAACTTATCGTCCCTATCCCCCAGCTGTGCGACCTCCGGGAGTGAGTGCGTTTGTGCACGTGTGCAGGCTACCAGTAATCTACACCAGCCGACTCACACTAATGTGACCCCTGAAACCCCGCGATGACGTCAGGACATTGCAACACGCCCCCGCATATTTAACAGGCAGATAAATTTAGACAGGCACTCAGAGTGGGGGTGGGACGGAAGAGACATCCCAGTCACATGAGCACTTTGATGCAGTGCTTCACACAGGATGCAGGTAATTAGACTGATCAGGTCCTGTTAGCAAGTGAAGCTGCCATTCCCTGTTGCAGGCAAACCATAGCAGCGCTTCTGTTCCATTTAGTGTAAAGTAGTGTAAATGTATCTCATTATAAAGCCACAAACCCTGCACTTTTATCATAATGCAGTTAAAATGATGCCAATGGTTCTTGATGCTTGTTACTTGTCACAAAGACGCTTCATTTTGTTCCGTACGACCCTGCGATTGATGTGGGTTTAAGTGCAATGGGGGGGGGGGGGATTCCACAAACCTGAATGATAAACGTCTTGTCCGCAAAGCCAGGTGTCAGGCCCACCATGCTCATGTATGACGCCTCGTTGATGAAGTTCTCGACGCCGTGGAAGACTCCGCGGCCGGTGGCTGAGATCCTGCCATGGATCCCTCCCTGACTGATGGGCTTGCCTGTGACGCAAGCGTGAGCGTTGATGTCCTGTGGAAAAGCACAGGGAACGACGTGACACAATTGGCATTGAATTAATGTTTAAAATACATTTCAGAGTTCTAAATTCAGACCATTTATAGTTGTTTGGGACAGAGGAAAAAAGGCGGTCATTTTCAGCAATGAAGAGGGTGGGCAACAAGTATGTTATAATCTTCAAAGCCAATTAAGTCAAGCTGGGCTAAAGGGCCTATCACATGGTGGACAGGCGGTACTGCTATGCTATGACCAGCTGACATGACGGAGTCAGATGGCCAAAACACGTGGAATTGACTGGTTTAGAGGCTACGCTTCTGGCTGTCTACTATGGCCAGTCAGGAACCTTGATGATTATTCTCAAAAGCAGACACAGCCGTATGTACATCAGTTACAATATTATCATCAAAGCCTCGCTTCCCCACAGATCATTTTCTCTCTTGCTTAAATTTACCAGCAGTCAGGCATGGGGCTCCAGCACAAGCTCACACCTGGCCTGCATTCCAAGCCTCACAAAAACACTTTGTGTGTCTGCCATGGCCCCTCCAGACTCCCCCGAGGAGCCGCGGCAAAGGCGGGCGTCATCGAACACCAGCGGAGAGGGATGGTGCATCCACTCTCACGCTCCTCGCCTGCAGAGTCAACTAGTTCCTCTTACAGAAAGCACCCCCATGTTCATGATTCAAACCGTGAGACAGTCAAGCCCTTTCCTATCTAATCCGACCCCTTTAACATCCTCTCAGAGGTCAGCCTCATGGCCAGGCTCGTAACACGAATGCGTGAAAGCCAATTGTAGCCATCACCCAGCCCCCAACAGGCATGAAAAAGCACTTTTTCCAAGTTAAACAGTCATTTGTTGCATCACAATTTGGGAGCTTCTTTTGTGTAAAAAAAAAAAAAAAACATTAGGGAAAATGCAATGTAATGCACTATATCTAAAAACTCATGTTTTTATTGTTAGGTGGCTGAAAAGCATTAGCTACATAATTACTGAGAAAGGAGGAATTTTCTTTAAAAGAAAATCTGTCCTCCGTTCCCTTTCACCCCCCTCCCCAGCCCCTGTGACTATGGGAACAATGTGGTCAACATCAATTCCCCGCAATCCAGACCAAACTTCCTTGGCTGCCATGGTAACGTGACTGTGCAGAAATAAAGACAATTAAAGTCTCTCGATAAGCACTTTGAGAGAGAACACGGCTTCCTTAAAATTACCCCCTTATAATCCAAGCCACGGAACCCGTTACGTGCATTAAAGCGGCACGGCAGGAAAGTGCGTTACGGTAACGCGAGCCCCTGCTGTGAGCTGGCTCCCACCCTGCGCAGCTGGTGCCTGGCAAAGCGATTCCCAGAATAGGGATGATTCTGTTCCCATACCCACCCCCCCCCCTCCCCCACTTCTCTGCTGTGTTTAAAAGCCAGATCTGTCACTAGTATCGCTCATAATGCACATCATCTTTATTGTTTAATCGTTTGGCCTGCTCCTTCTTTAAGGAGGACTTACAAACTTCTGCCACTGAGGTTCTGCTACTGGGAGGTGTGGAACCCGAAAGACTCCAGTGTCGTCCTGACCTCCTTCTGTCTCTGCTGTACCTCTGAGCTTAACTTGAGACCCAGGACGGCAGATGGCACAACTTTAAGGGGACTGGGGAGGGGGCAGTAAGATGTCATGGCTGCAAGACTGTGGTATGCTGCTGTGACCCCAAATAGGCAGCAGCATGTCGGACGACATTCGGGGGGGGGGGGGGGGGGTCCGAAACAGGCCAGCAGGGACGGTAAGCAGTATCAGACAGCGGCTGATGAAAACGTCCACACTCCAATCAGTCTAGATTAGCCTGAGTCAGCGATAAAGACCTTTCCTCTCTGTGTGTTTTCATTTCACATCCTCTGGATAGATAAGGTTAAATAAACCACAGCATTCTGAAACTAAAACTCTTCCCCATGTTCCGTAATGCTCACCCTGCCAAAGCCCCCTGCGACTGGCTTTCTCCAGTACGGAAAACCTTCACTGCTCTCCTCAGAAGAGCCCTGAATGCTGGGTAGTTCACAGCAGCAGACAGGGACCGCGGCACTGCCCCCCCAAGTCACTGCCCTGATTAGCATTCCTTTTCTCACATTTAATCCTTGTCTTTTTCAATGAGCGTTTCTCATACCCCAAGGAAGTCGAGCCCCGAGGGGAGTGTGCCAGCTCCAAACGGAGTTGGTGGTAAAGCCACTTCTCATCCAGGCGGCTATTTACCCCACTGCGGGCTCGTCACACAAACGTTACCATCTCATCTGCAGTGAGTATGTTCAGTGGCATTTGGGAATTTGCTGGTGGTGACTTACACCGTGGGCAATTGTGTTTGCATACGTGTCGGCGATCCAAGACATCTCCCTCTCGCCCGTGCTCATGTCGGGGGCGGGGACGTCGATGCCAGGCCCTGTATACAGAAAAACACACAGAACATCACAATGCAGGAAGTGGCACATTTGCTATCAGCCTGAGAGCCCAGACACTTCAGGATCCTTCCCCACATTTTCTCCTCCAACGTCACCTGCCCATGACCACATGCCAGCCCCTTTATCTGGGCTGGAGGATGGTAGCATGAGGGTCTGAAAAGCCCAGAAAGTTTATTCCTGACGTGCCGAGGGAGGTCAGGGTGATTTTAGTTTGGGACTAATTATACATACAGGCTGACAGGAGCAGTTTGAGACGCTCCTTGCTTTGAGTGTAGGAAGGGGGAAATCATCCGAAAAGCCAGGCTAACTCACACAGAACACTGGCCCTCTGTGTCCACGTTTCATAAAAAGATCTGATAGCCATTCAACAGTAAACTTAAATGTATCAGTTGCAGTCAATGTGTTTGAGCAAATAGGACTGGCTTGAAAAATGGGGTCAGGGGTCTTTTTAAAAATGGACGCTGACGTTCCATCAGTCAGACTGAGGTGGGAGCACGTACCAATGAAGCCCTTCTTGGCCAGCTCGATGGTGAATCTCCTGGTGATTTTTTCCAGTTCATTGTCCTGTATGAGATGAATAGCAAACATTCGTATTAGATGTCAAAGTTACATGCCATTTTGGATTGAAAAACCACATGTTCAATGTCACTCTAAATTTTCACAAACTCATTCTCTGCGACAGAGAGCTACAAAAATGCAGCGAAGCGGCGAGGCACCGCATGGCGCCTACTCAGAGAAGCCAGGCCAAAAGTACCCCTGGACTGGCAGCCAACTGACAACTCAGCTGTTCTCTGTCCAAGGACAAGGAAAGAACAGCCACCAGTCAGTACGTGACAGCGTGCTGGCCACAGGAAGCAGCGACAGCTGCGGAAATTAACTACTTCCTGTGCACTGTGGACACACAGCAATTAAGCAGAAAGCGTACAGCCGACAAACTAAACAGCAAGAACATTATTTGCTGGCTTATGATACATGCAAAAACGTCTCTCAATTTTCCATCCAGAAAGCTTACAACTGATTGAACAAAAATAACATGCTGTCCAGTATTAAGAAAACACACACAAGTGAAATAAATAAAATCATTTCACTTAATCTCCCTCTCAATACTCAGGTGGTTTTCTGAATTATTTAATCTGTACGGGCATGCTTGAGGGACACAGTAAAAAGAATGCATCAGCACTCATCGCTTCAGGAATTGCAATCAAACAGAAGCACAAGATGGATCCAGTGCCACCTAGGAACAGGACTGGGATTGCTGACCCACCAATGGGAAAAACCCCAATGCAGAACATACAAAATGAGAACAATAACTAATTTTAAGAGCTTACTGGTGGGACTAAAAAGAAAATGCACTTGTAGCATGAAGTACACAAACACCAGGATTGCCGCTGAAACCCCTGCTTGGTATATAATGATAGCTACAAAAAGCCAGCTTAGAGATGGACTTCATACATTCAGCCAGCAGACGCATCTCCACAGTGTGCACACGCAACACAAGACAGCATAGGTTAATGGAGGGAAAACATGACAAACGAAGAAAGACATTATAACTCCCACAGGGGATTCTGAAGGTCACACCCAAAACTTACAGAGTAATTCCTGGGGTTAATCTTTACTCCCGCCTTGGCCCCACCAAATGGCACATCTGAAATGGAAGACTCAGTGTGTAAGGCAAGACAGACTACAGAGTTACAGACTACAGAGCTACAGACTACAGAGCACTGCAGAGAAAGAGGAAAGAGAGAGGATCTTACCCACGACTGCACACTTGTATGTCATCAGAGAGGCCAGGGCTTTCACCTCATCCACAGATACATCCGTGCTGTATCGGATACCTGAGGAGGCAACAGTGAAGAAAGGAGTAATTGGTGATAATTTTCCCAGTATAGAGCTTCATAACATTAAGTAGCATCAAGTAAGAGAAGCAACAGCTCAATAGACCAGGGATTTATGGGTTTTAATCCTAGGAGGGACAATAAGCTACACGCTGCATTTCATACTCTACATAGTCAGCCTATACATCTCCTGGGCTGAGGTCCACCACCTCCTGTTTTGAAATACAGGACCACCCCACTCTAACCCTTGGCCACTGTTCTGCGTGTGATACACTAGGAGGTAATCAGGTCTCCAAGTGTAACACAACTTCTCAAATATTTACATACATGTAAATCATTTTTTCATTCACTAAACTCTCCTGATAAAAACATTTGCTATGGCCTCATTTTTACTGCTGTGTCTTGTTGAAAGCAGCATTAACACGTACCACTGAAAATGTGTGCATACAAATGCTATCGAGCTCAGATAAGCTTTAATAAGCGTTCAAACGACCCTGCGACCTTTGGTGTTTACTACAACGCGCAGCCAGTCGATTAGAAGATGGTTGGTTCGGTCTTCTCCTGCTGGCAAGCAGCTGCCCATTTTAATTAGTGTCTCCTGCTGCAGAGTGGAACCCTTGCATACAGGCCTGCCAAAAGAGCGAGGCTTACTAAACATCTCACATGTGACGCTGCTCTGCAGCCCCATGCTGCCGATGCTCAGACTGGGTTTATGAAAACACCCCAAAAACACTGTAAGTATGGTGTGTCTATTCAGATTGCATGTGCTTATTGCTTTATTGAAAACCATTAGAATTCCCACCAGAAGAGACAAGTGATTAAAAAAATAAAACAACTGTATATGAAAAAAAGCATGGTGTTATGAGCCTCCATCCCTTGGACTGAGGGTAATCCCTACTCCTAAACTGTAGGGGGCGGTGTGTGGCTTTGCAGGTCAGGACTCTGTGGCTGACAGAGTAATGGCCCTATGGCGCTCTTGAGCAAAACCCCACTTTTTCCAGGGACGCAGGCTGACCGTGCTCTCTGATTCTCACCCATACATCACTTTGGACTAATGTGTCCATTAAATAAATAAATGTACATATTATCCAGGCACGTCAAAGTCATACTGAAGACAATGAACCTCAGAGAAAACCAGCTTCAACAGCAGGCGACACAAGACGAAGAGGATGACCAAACGCTGCCCGCTCAGTCAAACACACTGCCCGCTGGGCCTCAGGCAAGCAAGTGTTTACTATAAAACAGTAAATATTGCTGTAGTTGTTAGTGGAATAAATATCTGCGGCTCTGATAAGAGGAAGATTCTGGGATGTGACTAGTCACAAACTGCCTCCGTCCGGATGGCTGGGTGGGAATGGAAGACCGAAACTTCAGAGCACAGAGAATCTGTGTCTCACCCTGCACAGAGGCAACTTTCATTTCTTCATCGGAGGAGGAACAATGTTTTATCACTCAGTTGGAATTCATGAGGCAAGAAATGACACAAAGCAATAAAAAAGGAGTTTTATTACACCATGCCCCCTGACCATCACTGGTCTACTTGTACTCAAATTTTGTTCCACCAGGTATTTAGGCTAAGCCACCAATTGCTTTAGGCAAGAAGCACATGGCAGGCATGGAGCTGCACATGCCTGCTTACTGAGTGAAATGAGCCCCAAGGAAGTGTCATGCAAGGACAAAGTCGCTACCCAGAGGTTCCTCCGTCACCAGAAAAGTACGAGGAAACTCTGCCCTTCCACTTCCTGGAGTAGGTGGGTGCATAGACGGACAGCCAAACATCTGCAGAATGGTGGCATTAATCGTCAATATATCACTGTCTCAATCTCCATGTCAATGTGCCAGGTCAGTTCTTCTAACCTGTTTTGCAATCTATATCTTCAACACCACAAATCCCATCTGTTTGCAACTCAACAAGCCTGGAATGACGAGTTCTGTTTGATTTTTCTTTAAGCATGCAAGAACAAATTTATAGAATGATGACTTTGGTATTTCAGTTGCATGGGACTTATTTGAACCTTATCCAAACCTGAAACTTGGATTAAAAGAATATGGGTGGCGTTGGGGCCTGTCAGGTCTGGGGAGAGGGAGGTACGGCATTGGGCCTTTTAAGAAATGTGAAACTCATACAGCCTGACACCAAATGAGGATTAAGCTGCATTAAACTTAAAACAATAAATGCGTCACTTTGTCTTTTCATGCTTCTCTTGTTTGCAGCCGCCCTTTTAAACTGTAGAAGTTGTTAAATAAAATAATATAAAAGGAATGAACCAACAACAAATGTCAATTCATAAAGTTGGGCAGAGGGCTATTTCCCCCCTGCCCAAAAGGCAGAAAAATGCAGCTGAAGCTGTCCCACCCTCGAGTGGCTGTGCAGGTCTGATGTATAGAGGCGTATGGGGGCTCGTCCTTGCCTCACAGGACACACCCCCACACCAACAGCCCACCTCACAGCTGGCCCTGTCTTGCTCAATGTTTCAAACATGCAACTACCTAGCCTCTTTCAGCCATTCCTGCCCAGTGTCCTGTCCTTAGACCCACTACTTACATAGACCCGCAATATAAAATTGGACTGATTTGAATAGACATAGTATGGATTCACCCAAACCAGTTCATCCATTGCCTCCAATAAAAAAGAACCCTCAGGTAACAGTTTAAGTTAGAGAGAATGTTTTTTTAAAGTTCATAAAGGCAGAAAGGCTATCATAGGTGGAAATCGGACGCATAATTAAGCATAAGGGCTGAATTTGTCCCTTTTACACATGAATCAGGCATAGTTTGTCCTGGAGACGACGAGCCATCAGCTTGTGATTTTAGAGTCCGTGTCCTTAGCTAGGCTGCCTGTCTGCTACAGTTATTCACGCATCACACGGATCCTGATGCGTGTCAAAATGTTATTTCAGTACATTTAGCCAGATCCAAGGCCCGGCTGTGTCCTGACCATAGCCAGGGCCACCTGTTATTTTACAGGTGAGAGACCCGCATGAATTCCCGCGACAGGTCACCCAGAAGGGCACTCAGGCCGGGTCAGCATAAAATTACGTGACGCGTTATGCGTCGCTGCACAGTGCGTCCACGAGCATTTCCATTTCGCACACCGCCTTTCCTAGAAAAGCAAACGATTATCAACAGCAGCCATCAATAGCGGCTCAAGTAAAATAACCGGTTGACCCCAGTACCTGCGTTTGTGGTTGGTTAAAATGGAATTACACGCCGGTTCAGGCAGTAATGCCGCCGGGACAGGAGCGCATATTGTTACGAATAAACGAGCCGGTCGCCTACCTTACACTTGCAACCAGTAAACCAGCTATTTTTTGTTTGATTATTGTCTGCTTGTTAATTTTCTGAGGGGAGGCTGGTTAGCGGGCACTGAGTCACGGCTAACGTCCATATCGCTATTAACCGGTAATACTGTAGCAAGAACAGCCAAACAAGCCGTTACATTTCGTGCTCGCGACGCATAAAGCGCCTCCGCCAGAGGAGGCTCGCGGGACCCTCGCGGACGCATCGCCGCCCCTCCGCGGACAGGGACCGGCTCACCTCCTTTACACGGCGTCCGGTGCTGGCTGTGCTGGGCCCGGTAGCCCTCGATCACCTCCCACTCGCCGTTGTCCCGCTTGATGGGGAACGACACGCTGAGGACATGGTTACATGGCTTAATGATCCTCAGGATGCCCCGCACCCGATGCCTCTTCTGCTCCGGCGTCTCTCTGCTCTTCAGGTCCTCCACTAGCTTGTTTTCCACGATGGAGGCGCCACGGTCGAAGAAGCCTTCTACCATTTTAAAGAAGTTGGGGTCGTCTTCCTTCTCCCCTACGGCTTCGCTGTAGCAACGCACCCGCATCAAAGACGCGGAAGCCGGCAGGATGGAGTCGGCGCATCCAGAGGCCAGCGTGCCGCTGGCTCCTCGAGTCAGCAGCTCTCCTAAATACCTGTACATTCTGAATGAGAGGAGATAACTGAATGGCTTAAAAAATAAAGAAATAAAACGCGAACTGGGATGACAGTAACGTGGACTGAAAGAGGGAATGGAGGGGCAATGCGAAATAAAAAAAAATATATATGAAAGGAGACAATGACAGCTCCCTACCGAATCCCACCCAACATAAAACTGACAGCGTACATGCAGTCCGCTGGCTTTAAAAAGCAGACGACGGACTGCAGTGGCGCCGGCGCGAGCGTAGGGGCGGGTCCACGCCGGGGCGGAGTCTTACGAGGGCACGACCCCGCCGTACTCCACAGACAGATACGCAGTATAGATAGGTACTGGCAGCCTAGGGGGGAAAAAAGCGTGAGTACTTGGGTCAGTCATGAATACTGTCAATGACAGGAGGCAGAGTGCGTCTTTATATAGCTGTATAAGTGATTCTGAAGATTCTGCTCGTCTGCATTATGTGGGAATATGTTACTTTGGTGCAGAACCAAATCAAGTTTCAAATTTTATTGTCACGTGTTTGGAGGAACACTGAAATTGTGTTGTCAGAGGTGCAGGGGGAGGGGGAATAGGACAAACAGCAGTGCAATAAAAAGCAATAGGCAGTGCAATATAAGAATAACTGAACAATAAATGAGCAATAAATAGGTGAGTCAATCATAACATTTCTATGCCTAGAGTCAAGGATCTGCTTCGGAGATCTTAGATGCCTGGGGGTCTCACACACACACACACACACACACACACACACGTTTGAATTAATTTCTTTATGGGGACTCTCCATTCATTTCTATGGGCAAACCCTAATCCCAACCATGACAGCCTTAACCCCCACCCACAAGGGCATAACTGGAACATTGGGGGGGTCGAGGTCTCCACCCATTACGGGGGAAACATGATTATTGGGGGGTCATGACCTCCCTAACCCCCCTGGAAATTGCCCACCCAGCCTTACCCTTAACCATAAGTAACCAAAAAAACACAAGTGTTTTGGCATTTTTAGTTTTTTGATAGCAGTCACAGATTTTTATAAAATTGAGGTTATTCTTTTTACAAGGCAAAAAGAAGTTTTCACTACATTGTGGGGACATCTGTTCCTCACAGTGTCATATTTACAAACACACACAGAGTGATGTGCACAGACTTTTTGAGAGGCAGGTGCTCAAACAGGTGGGCACCCTCCATTGACAGACCAAGAAGGTAGGAATCAAACCCATGACCTTGGGGTATGAAGCCACACTGCTAGCCACTGAGTTTCTCCTAATAACACTCAGCCCCAGCCAAGTGTGGCTCATTAAAGAATCTTTTTTCCTTATCACTACAACTTTAATATCCTTAAAAGAATACAGCATTTGTCTTGTCAAGTTCAGTTTCTGCAGTTGAAGGACGGCCAAGCTTATTTATTCCTGCCATACAGTCATGTTATTTACTACCATAGAAATGAAAGTGTTTATGAGCTTCAAGCTAAAAACTATACAAAATAATGAACATTTACTCACAACGTGTCCTTGAGTTTTGTACAAGGTCCAGCCCCTGAGCTGTTCGCTCGTAGTCCATGCTTACATTCGGAGTTGTGTCAATTTTCTGTTTCGTGAACTTTTTCAATAAATTCAAATTCTAATTAGTGCCATGAGAAATCTGACCTTTTGATTAGATTTAAAAAAAACAAGGACAGATCTGACGGGCGAGAATAGATTGTGAACTTTAGAATTTCATTTGACAATTTGCATAAGCAGTTGCAACCACAGATTTGAACTGAAAACGCAAACAAATATTTTGAGACTAACATTTTCATTCCTAGGATTTTGTCAGCTGTTATATGATCTGTGGGTCGCACCATCGGGTCACAGCTGAACATTTTAGCTTATTTCCACTAGGAATGATAGGATAGGACATACATACCCCAAACAGATTTACAGACAGAGAGTAAATCGGGGAGGACTGGCTCAGTGGGAAGCATTGTTACATCAGATCTCCCGGGTTAGGGGGTTCAATTCTGCCCCCACTTAATGTATGTATGAAGTTTGCATGTTCTTCCCTTATTGTGGGAATTTCTGATCCTCCCATGCAGGCCAAAGACATATGTCTTTGGGGCAGTGTGAAAGCCAGCAGGTTAGGGCACTGTGCCCATGCGCAGGAACTTGTGGATTGTAACCCAGTGGCTGGCAGAGTGATGTCACCACTGGGCCCTTGAGCAAGGCCCTTAACCTCACCTGCTCCAGGGTCACTGGCTGATCCTGCTCTCTGACCCTTACGTCTATGCTGTTTTGGATAAGAGCGTCTGCTAAATACATAAGAGTCAGTAACTGATTGTAGTCAGTGAAAGAGCGGTCAGCATATAGAGCATAAGGAGTGATGTACACTCTCCAGTACAGTATGGAGAACTTGATTTTAGGCCTTCACTTCAGTATTGATCATGCAGCTAGTAAGAGAATGTCAGTGTATTATAGAAAAGGCACAAATATGCACTAAAGGATGGATACTCATTATTGGTCAAAAGTACTGGAGGGCTTGGAGAGCCAGTTTGGTCTGGCTGGGGCTGATCTCTGACTCGCTCACACCGACACACACTGACACTCGCAGTCGGCAGGCTGCAGCCCCAAGCACTTTGACTGACCCTTTCTTCCTGTGCTGTCGTTTGCAAGCATAAACCTCTTCTGTGTGCTGTGATCAGCATTACAATATGGAGGTGCGGAACCAGTGCAGTCTGGCAGGATGCATGTTTTATGATACGCACTTTACTATCTGGATGCTATTTGTAGATATCTTTCATGTTTTGTTACTCTTTTTCTTGTCTTTATTATGGGTTGGTGATAAACCTGAGATAAAAGATGAAAGAGAAGTTAACTTAAAAATGTGAAAAATAATATATCAATCAAACTATATTATGCTTATGATCCACAGTGTGAAGAACAATCTCTACCGTGCTAGTAAGAATCGCATTTCGGGTCTGTGTAATACGGCCATCAGTGGTGACGTTCCTCTAATTTGACTAGCCAGTTCATGGTAGATTTCTCAGCATGACCTTGCCGAGGCAGAGCAGATGATGTAATACTGTACACAGCATACTATACTATACACAACATATTTGTATGAAGCTTTTGACAGACTAACTTCATATTGAAGTTAAAGATACATGGATGTACAGTGTAGCACAGGTCTAATGTACCTTTTAAAATGAGTCAGGTTCATTTGTAAGCATGATGAGCAGTTAAAGTCTGTAGTTGAAGGACTTCATCAACCAGTTCTGTCCTGCAGTCACCGGTCTTATTCACTCCCCATAGCACTTTGACCAGACTATCTCCTGCCCTTGCATTGCATTTCCTGCTGAGCCCGTCTGGAAATAAACCCCTTTCCTACTTGCTGCGATCAGCATTAAGATGCACATCCAGTGTTGCAGTTGATTTGTGTACCTGAAGTTGTGTTCAGGGGTTTCTTGCCTTGGCACCCTTCCACGGGCTGAGAGTCATGTGGACAGAAGCCTGGGTGATAACCAAGGCTCAGTGGTTATATGAAAGGAGTGGGGGACAAGAGAGACAGGAGGTAGAGAATGGGGCAGCAGGCTGACCCCAGTGTACTGCTGTGTCTTGGACCTTCTGTCACCTAGAAACAGACCACTGGGGATCCTCTTCCCCACTTTCTTTACTCCCAGCTGCCCTCATGTGCCCCTCATGCATGTGTTATTGCAGCAGCTCTCAGGTCAGGCCACGCTGAGAGAGAAGGTTACATCTGTGGTTTAATCAGCAAGATAATTAGTTCATTCGAGTGTTTCAATGCATTGACAAAATGAAGAGCTTGAATTCACCTCTATAAAATCAGCTCCCTAAGAATCATCAACTAGCATGGCATGAAATTTTATTTCTTATGTGGGGGGTCCCCTATAGCTGAGGACTTACTGACTTATTATGGGATGGATGTGCAGGCTGGGAATCCCTTGGTTGGCAGAGTGATATCAACATTAACCCCAACTGCTCCAGGGACACTGGCTGACCCTGATCATAACCACCACGTTGCCTTTGATAAAACTGTCGGCTCAATAAACACAGGTGATTTGGGCTGCCTAATTTTAAACTAGGTCGAAGACTTGCGTATACAAGCGCAAAGATTTATAATGAGATACGGCAGAACTGTGAGAAGACCAGACCAGAGACCACATTCTGTCAGTATCCCAGGCTTCTTCAACCAGTGCCAAACTCAGATATGTCTCCATGACAGGGTTCCGCTTCATGTCATTATGAACATCAGCTTAGCTTCCTGTGGGTCAGTGAGTCATCACTGACTGACTGCTATTAGGGCTTTTCACACTTTATAAATTCATTTTTTATGCATATAGTTACTGTAGTTCTTCTCCACAGAACAAAGTGTGTGTATTCTGTAACTGTACTTGATTCCTCATTTTATTGCTTGACATGCGCAAGGGCAAAAGTGAAAGGTCATTGCAGACACTCATAGCCTCCTAATAAGCCGGGTCTAGACGTACAATGTGAGGCTTGAAATCTGAGTTGTACTACAAATATCTATTTCCCACAATTCTGCATAATGGGCCTCATCCCTCGTTGTTTGCAGGCTGCAGCGTGTGCAGATTCTTATATCTCTCTTTAGACCAATAAGGGCACGGGTATGGAAACAGACTTATGCAATTATTAATTCAATTCATTATCAATTAAACAGATAATTACCCCCATTTCAAATGCGGGACGTGGCTGTGAGGACGGACCCCCCCCTAGCAGGACCCGCTGTGACGTCCCCATCCAAACGATCCCCTCAGGGCCCTCCTGCACTCAGCCCTTTGACTGGACTCTGCACTGCGATAGGCAGATAAGGTATCTTCTGATCCCCGTGGATCCTGGCACAAACAGTTCCCTTTACTTTGCTTAAAAATCCCACAATTATTAACTGTCCCCAGTTCTGTGAGGGGGAGTGGCAGAATGGCCAAATAAGCCTCTGATAACCCCCCAACCAGCACCCTCATCCCGCATGCACTATCCTGCTGAACCCCAGTAACTGTATAATAAATGACTCTGACTTCTGACGTTGGGTCTTTTCCTTCCTATATTATTACATTACACTGTCTGCTAAATGCACTTAACCAGAATGACCTACTTGGGTTAGAGTTTTAATGATGCTTTAATTATTCATTCAGCTGAATGCTTATGGAAGCAGTTCAAGTTTAATAAGCTTGGACACAATAGCAAATCCCTAGGTGACAGTTAGCAAAAGGTTACTCCTTACCAGTCTTTGGTAAATCCACAGATGAGCACTGAAATTGTTTCGATATGACTGACTGGTCAAATTCATAGGCAATCATCTCAAGAACATCCATCCATCTTCCTGCCACGTTTCCTGATCTCGGTGATGGCGGCCTGGAGCCTAACCCTGGCAGCAAAGGGGACGACGTTGGGCTACACACTGGATGAGATACCAGTCCACCAGCGGGGCCCGTGCGGTCATATGCTGTGAGTGATTTAGAGACACCGATTAGCATAACAGTATGCCTTTGGACTGCAGCAGAAAATCCACACATTATGAGGAGGGGCTCCACAGCCACAAACCCCCAACACTGGAGGTGTGTTCCTCCTCCCTAAGGGCCACCACACTGTCCCTGTAAGAAGAATGGAATTTTATTCAAAGATCATACTAGAACAGTGGTATTAGGTTAGCAGTGGCCGTACTGCTTTACAGGCATCTGGTGGCCCATGGCGTTTAGGTGGGTAACATGTCTTTCTGAAACACAAGTGACAATGGATTGATGTTACTTAACTAAAGACAGACCTGGAGTCTTTATTTCACTGTTACCCACAGCCTGTATGGGAGGACGGGGCTCTGCATGCCTCACAGAAGATGAAGACTATGCTGTATGATCTGGTGCTGGGGCTTTTTGTCAGCCATGTGATCTTATCCTCAGTCCCCCTCCCTAACTCCCCCCCAGGTTTCACAGAAGGCATAGCAACTGGAGGGTCGGGTCTGTGCTGTGATTGGCTCATACAGACAACACCCATGGCACAGAGGGGTGAGGGTTGTGTCAAGGGGTTATAAATTAAGCTTGTTTTTCCACTTCCTCTCTCCTCCCTCTCCCCTATCATAGAAAAATGGCCAGTGCACAGAATATACTGTAGATAGTCAGTGACATATTTGTGTTGCAAAGAGTATAGATCAGGGCTGCCCAATCCTGCTCCTGGAGAGCTGCCACCCTGCATAGCTTAGGTACTGAAGGGACTGATTGTCTGTATCAGGTGTGTTAAATTAGGGCTGTACCTAAGCTCTGCAGGGTGGCAGCTCTCCAGGAGCAGGACTGGGCAGCCCTGGTATAGATAGTCAGTGACATGTTTGTGTTGTTAGAGAACGCTGGGCTGCTGTTGGAGCTGTTGGTAGAGTGTGATGGAGGTTGGTGAGAGTCGGGGGTTTCATTCAGTGACATCAGTCTAGTGTGTAGATCTTATCGAGCGTGGAGATCTGACCATATGTTTGCAGGAATCCGCGGCTGGTGTTGGCATCGCTTGACCTCGACTCTATACATGCTATGGTGACCCCACAACCTCTCGCACAGCAACTCTGAACACATCACGATACTCCAAGAACTCCTAGCGAGTCCAAGAAGACTGGCAAAATACTCTGAATGACATATACTGTATATTTATATCTGAACCATCTACATTACTTAACGGACACCTTTTCCCAAAGCAAGCAAATTACGATCATACAGGTACAATGACAGCTTTTTAATAAAATGCAATGACAGACACAGTAAGTACCAACTCTTCATGTTAAAAGACTCTAAATTCCAAATAAAGAACCACAAGAATTTCAAGCAAATGTGGCTCCCTGATAAAAAAAAAGATGATTTATCAGATATTACAAAAGCTACTGTGTTCGCCAGTATTTTGAAAAATATAATCTGAAGTTTTTCTGCAAAATACCTCATACAACAGGGTCATTTTGGTTCAACTCAACAAATGGTCCATGCTTGACCATCCCGAAATTGAGCCATTTTGTGGCACTTTCTTTGCCCCTGGGCCAATATGAAAAACCACAATTTCTCTGGCCAAGCTCACATAGTTTAGGGGTTACACTGGCTTTAACTTTAATGAGATTTTTCCTTTGTTTGCAAAAATGCTTGGTCGGCCATTTTCAGATGCCTGTGTCTTTGGACCGATAACACATAGGCACCTGAAAAAGTAAGAACATATTTCAGATATCTTACTTTATGAAATATTTAATTTAAACCATGGAAGCTCAACAATCACTCAGTGCACTGCATGTTACCTTTGTATAGTTCACACACTTCTGTAGTATACTGGAGGTGGAATTATTCAATTCAACAATTATTATTATTCAGATATAAAAGTTACAATCAGAGCACAAAGTAACAGGAAATAGAAATAAAATTAAGCAAACAAGGAAGCAACAAAGAACTTGCTAAATCACAATTAAATAAGTAAGACATCTGAAATATGTTTTTACTATTACAGCTACAATTCTGAGATGCTCGAGAGTGGACGATACCAAATACTTGTTAAGTTGAGCCAGAATGACCCAACAAGATAAAACACCAACACAAAATGTTCCAAATTCTCCCCTTTTTCGCTGCCACTTGAAGAAAAAAAAAAAAGCTATTTTATGTCCATCAGCAGGTTCCTGGTCTCATGGATTACTTATCAACTTAAGATGGAATATCTACCTGACACAGCAGCTGATTAGAAATAAACATGAATTCCATCTTAACCCTGTAAACCATGAAATTAATAATTATTATTATTGTATAATGAAAGCAAATAAAATAGAAACAAAGACCTGTTATCACACGTTCAAAGTAATGCTGCTAAACCTGTAATGTTCTGGTAGCCTTTATTAAACAGAATTTTTCTTTTCATAGTAACCCAAACACTTTCTGATGGGTTGATGGTGAATAACTGTGAAGGAGTTTCTACCTTTTATCAGCAGCTAATATTGCTGGCATCGTCTTGAAATCAAAGAGGGCAGAGGTTCCGCCCATAACACACCTGTTGGTCAAAGCAAACATGACAATTAACAACCAACCGTCAACTACATAGCCCTGGTAGTAGCAAGAACACTAAAATGGAATGCTACGAAGCAGCGTTTCCAATTCCGGCCCATAGGGAACCACAGTCCTTCCATGTTTTTGCTCCCTGCCAGACAGCCCACATTTTTGCTCCCTCCCAGGTCCCAAAAATGTGGTCGGTTTGTGGGCCCTGAGGACCGGACTGGGAAACACTGCTAAAAAGTAAATATCTACTACAAGAGAGGCATGGCAATTGTAAATGAAGATACTGTAAAGTACAAAAGGAGAGGGTGTAGGCTGGTGCCTCGTTGTGAGGCACTGCTCCTTCTGTGTGCCTGTGGAGTTCGCATGTTCTCCTCATGTTGGGTGGGTTGCATCTGTAATTTCCATCTGTAACCTGCACATAGTGTGTGTGTGTGTGTGTGTGTGAGAGCAGGTTTACCTATCCTTATGGGGACACAATGTCCCCATAACGTGATAAATATCCATTTTTTTTCCCTTATGGGGACCGGTTTAACTTTATTTTACAAAAATCGGTGACTGCTATGAAAAAACTAAAAATGCAAAAACTCTTGTATTTTGTTTGGTTACTTATGGTTATGGTTAGGGCTGGGTAGGGGTTAAGGTTGTTGTCATAGTTAGCGTTAGCATTTTTGCCATTGAAATGAATGAGCGGTCCCCATAAGGATATGTATACCCTACGTGTGTGTGTGTGTGTGTGTGTGTGCGACAGGCTGACATCCCGTACAGGGAATACTACAGCCTTGGGCCCAGGATGATCTCCAGGCTCCCCTAAGACCCTGTAGGAGAAGCAAAAACATAATCTGCTACTCTCTTGAGTCAAATTCTGCCTGACACAATGTATTTATTTTTGGAATTATTCTCTCCAAAATCTTCTTACATACTTAGAGTATATGGTAAAATTGAGGAAAAAAATATGGGGAAAAAACTAATAAAGGTCAGGAACAAATATGTGGCCATGAAGACCAGTCTTTCAGGTCCAAACCTCTGTCTTTTTTTTGGGGGGGGGGGGGAGTTTCCTTATTCAGCATTCATGCATAGCGGGCTTAGATCTTCCACCTAAAAGTTGCGGTACCGATAAACATTCAGTCATAATAACACGAAAGCCTT
>JAOYFF010000042.1:2262214-2273233 GCA_025773925.1 Cryptomyrus ogoouensis
GCTATCTGGGACACAGCAGGTAGCAACTGGAGCAGAGCGAGTAGACCACCATCTCCCATGGGAAGGCGGGGATTTCTCAAGCACAGTCTGCATGTGATTGGCCAAGGCCAGGAGGCGGGACTTCCAAAGGGGTGGGGGACTGGGCGAATGCCCCTGTGGAGGGCGGGGCATCCAGGGAGGGGGCAGGTGGATGGCAGTGTGACAGGACCGCATACTGGGAGGAGGAGTACATCGTCTGGGTAGGGTTACTGTCTTAGTATGGCAGTATGAGAGGTGTAAATGATGTGGGCGGGGCCTTTAAAAAATTAAGTGCGGAAACGTCAGGGGGTGACGGGTGGCAGCAAGCTCACGGGGCCTGGAAGAGGTAGAGCCTCCAGTCGGCCGTGCGTAGGTAGAACACGTTGGGGCGCTTGCTGTAGTCGGCCGCTCGCATAGCCAGCGAGTGGTGGATGGACACGGCGTTCTTCAGGTCCTCGTCGGACAGCTGCTTCTCTGGCCGGAGCTCCCCCTGCGGGCCAAAAGGGATCTTAGGATCCAAGAGCTGCTTCTGTACCAAAATAACTAAACTGTGAAATCATGCACTGGGCATGCAGGGAAATGCAAGCAGCTGGATGGTGGGGTGAAGTCTGACCGCTGCGGGGGGGATCTTACCTTCTGCATGTAGAGGATCAGGCCCTTCAGCACGGCATAGAAGGTCTTCCAGCCTCGCTTCCCCCGTGGAGCTGCGAACCACATGGCCACGGTCAGAACCGGACACTGCACTTGTGGGGGGAGGGGCAGGCCTCGGGGAAGCCTGCAGCCCAGACATGCGAGCGCGGCAGCTCTGGGAGCTGCTGTCACATACCGGGGTAGGGCTGGGGGTGGGGTCAGAGGCGGGGCCAGGGCAGGACTGAGAAATTATGAGCCCCCTGCCAAAATGTCACTTTTGGCCCCCCAATTTCATGGTATAATTTAACATATTCAAGGGCCCTTGTTAAGTGCAGATCCCCCTGAATCTGCCAGGGCATGGATGCTTCACCGGCACCCTTGAGAGGGGCCACAGGGCCCCAGCCGAAAGGTGACTGGCCCCGAGAGTGCCCCCTCCTGTGTTACTGGCTAATCATTGGCTAATGATGAGGTTGGCCCTCTGTACTTATTATATCCTTTCTTATTCCCCGCACCTTAAAAAAAACCCTAGAATCGCCTCTAGGCAGATCAGATATGAAGGGGGATGACAGATTATGCTGGAATGCGTCACATGGGCGGCAGGAGGGTGGGCGTGGCCTCCATGTCTGGAAGGCTGGGTTTGTGGGAGGGGGCGTGGCTTGCAGGAGGAGGCGGGTCCATGTCGGGGATCAGCGGGGGTAGAGGTACGTACTTCTCTTGCCGTCGGAGTCCGCGTGCACCTTGCGCACCAAGAAGCCAGTTTTGTAGACAGGCGCGCCCGGCTGGGGGGTCACACCCATTAGGGAGTTTCCGCCGCCTCCGCCGACGCCGCCAATGCGCTTGGCCCCACGGGACGTGGAGTCGCCCAGCTCGGAGAAGGACTTGCGTAGCTCCTCCTCGTCGCTATAGGAGACAGAAGCAAGTCACACGAAAGGGCCCCCCCATCATGTGACGTATGAGAGGGGAACGTGGCAGGGAGCGGCTACAGCACCGCCACAGGGCCGGGACGAAGCGCCGGCAGCGATGAGCTCAGGTTAGCCAACGAGGCGCTGGTGTGAAGTGCAGCCTGCCAGTGCGCGGGGGAGCACTCCTCCTCCGTTGCCTGGCAACCGCTGGCCTGCTTTATGCGTGCAGAACGTGAAGGGGAGAAGGAGATGGAGAGTCCTGACATAAAAAGCGGGGCGTTCTCATAAACGCGCATATTCTGCGCCAGGGGGCGCTGTGCTGTGCCGAGTGGGGAGCCCAGGCCCCCTCCCCCTGCCCTGTCCGCATGTCCCTCTCCCCGTCTCGACAGTCCAGATAGGATGGCAACACCTGCAGGGTCTCTGAGGCTCCCCACAGGATGCTGGGGGAGAGACACCAAAGTAACGCCAGCAGGGGGGCGGCTGGATGGATGGACCAGAAGCCGCCTGCCGATGTGGTCACTAAAACACTGGCTGCAGGAGAACGTGTGTGTGTGTGTGTATGGGACTGTGTCTATGTGTGTCTCTGTGTCTATGTGTGTGACTGTGTCTGTGTGTATGTGTGTGTGTCTATGTGTCTGTGACTGTGTCTGTGTGTATATGTGTGTGTCTGTGTGTGTGTGTGTGTGTGTGTGTGTGTGTGTCTGTGTGTGTGTGTGTGACTGTGAGTGTGTGATTGTGACTGTGTGTGACTGTGTGTGTGTGACTGTGACTGTGTGTGTGTGACTGTGAGTGTGTCTGCCTTCAGTCCTGAGAAGCTATAGAGATGTAGCCATGAAATGGTAGCTATAGCAACAAGGCCTGGAAAAGCCAGAGTCATAACTGACGGCTCTGAACATCTCCAGATTCAAATCCAGAATAGCAGCCCTTGACGACGCTTTGTGCTCGAGCAAACACACTCAGCAACGTCCATAAGCCGGCCCGGCACAAACTGGGAACCAGTAAAGACGGCGATAAACCCTGGTGCAGAAGTGCCTTTGTGTGTTTTTGAATATTCTGAGATAAACAAACATGGCTGGCAGTAGACTGTGAAGCTTGCACCCATATCTCTGATAACAGTCGACACGCCACTTTCCGGGCAGGGCCTCACTTGCTCTCTGTTGCTCCCTCTCTTTTGTCGATCCCTTCGTCTGCCCATCAGAAACCCCCCCCCGGCGATGTGATCTCCTCCCCACCTGCCCCTTCACTTACGACGGTCCGGGTTCCTGAGTGACACGCGGAAGCGACGTAGGGCTGAATTATTCATTCATCGCTCATCCATTATTCAGCCACTCGTCGGCACCGTGCGGGAGAACAGATTGGCCTCGCTCGTTGGCACCTTGGGCTGAGTGTGTGTGTGTGGGGGGGTGCTGTTTGTTGCCCTGGCGACGCCTCCCATAATCGTTTGTAAATGCACAATTAGATGTGCCTGTAGGTGTAAGCGAACTCGCATGCGGCTGGGCCATCTTCCTACACACGCCACACACACACACAGATTAGGTATCTATATCTTTGTGGGGACCATTCATTTCTAGGGCGTAACCCTAACCCCAACAATGACACCCTTAACCGCTACCCAGTCCTAACCTTAACCATAAGTAACCAAACAAAATAGAAGACTTTTGGCTATTTTAGTTTTTCTGAGATTTATTACATTTTGGAAAAAATTTATAGGTTTTTATTACATTGTGGGGAAATCTAGTCCCCACAATGTAATAATTACAAAAACACACACACACACAGAATTACACAGATCTTCATACATAGAACTTTTTATCCATGCATAAGGGGATGTTTTCACCATTGCACACAGCTGCTCACCCGCAGTAACATTTGCGATGTGAAACTTGCTTCTTACTGCACCCTTCCTGCCGCATGCATACATGCACTGGGAAACACCGACGAGGCCGACTTACATGGTCCACTGCAGCTTCTCGTTCTTGATGGAGTTGTACAGCGCCTGTGGAGGGAGGGGGGGACAGGAAGTCAGCGACACAGAAAGGCAGAAAGGAACCGCCTCGGGCCGCTCAGGAACCAGGAAATCCCCAAAATGAGCACCGTCGCCTGCACACCCCCAGCCACACGAATGCCGACGGTCCCACAGCTGACTCTGCTCCTGTCCATCATGACACCACAGGGCCAACGACCCTCGCATGACTGCAGGCAGCAGGGCACTAACTACTGGTTCTCAAGCATGGAGGATGGACGACGGATCAGGCCTCTAGGGAAGTATCTTGGTACGACCACTGGAGGCCACGGCTGGAGATGGAGATACACGGGGTGACACTTGACCGACCCCCAGCTCATGCACCCCCTGGCCACTGTTAGGTCTGAGTCATCAAAGACATTCTATTTCACAAGAAGACCCCTAACTGTCTACACTTTAAAATCTCACATGCTGAAGTTCACATTTTATTTACTTCTCAGAATCTTTCGAGAAAGCAGGGTCTGGCCGCTGGGGGCTTAAGGAGCCGAAGGTGAACTCACTCTGCTGACCCAGAGAGTCAGACTGGTGACCCTCTGATTAGAGACACAGCATCCCAGCTCGCTGAGCCGCAGACACGCAGCCGCAGACACGCAGCCAGAGACGCACCATTGCCTAATCTTGATTGCCTAATCTTGATTGCCTAAACAGACTTTATTGCCTAAGAAGACCCACCCCCCCATCTCATCAGCATAACCGAGGGGGGTTCTGCAGCATATACAGGGCAGGGGCGCTGCTAGAGATTTCGGGCACCATAAAAACGTATCATACTGGGCCCCCACCCAGACCAATCAAATTACATTTTTTAGGGCCCCTGTTACTCAGGAATCATCTCAGCCTCCCCCCCCCCCCCCATTTATAGGGGGTAATATGCTTTGGACAGGTGACAGACTGTCTACAATAAGACCCCAGAGGGGTGATGGTGCTGACTCACAGCATGATAGCTGGGGCAGCGGCGGGCGCGTACTGGTAAGCGGACTGGGCTAGCCGGCGTCATTTCCTGTGGGGCCGGTGGCGACAGATTCACCATTTCACAGGGGAGAGGATGGACTGGGTGAGGGGCCCCTCTTCAGAGGACACACAGCCCCCGCGGCCTGGTGCGGCCTTTTACTCTGTAAACTGCCATGTAAGCACAGCAACTAGAGCTCCTAATCACTTCATTTTTAGGAGGCGCGGCACGTCTTTGGGTCAGGGGATGACTAGTTAATTAATCGACCAGTTACATTTGATTATGTAGAGTCCATTCTCACAACAACGTTTATACCAAGAAAGAAAGGAATGAAAACCCAGTAAGGACCCCCCCCCCAACCATTAGCAGGCAGTCATGCAGGACTACTGGAGGGGGGGTCCTTCAGTAACAGCGCCAAGTCCCCCGCTTGCCCGAAAGAGTAGAATCCCAGCCTGCCACCCGAATTCCTGGCTGCCGGAGCCTGGACGTCCGCCAAGGGGCCCCCTAGTGGAGAAGCACGTGACCATAGCAGCAGCGACGGGTGGGAGCCAGGGGTTAAGTACCAGGTCTGAGGGTACAGAAGCTGCTCTATAGAGGCCGTGGCTCCCTCGGACCGGCCGGGTCCGGCATCCGCCTGAAACGCCGCACCAAGCTGCTCTTCCACCTAACAAAGCTGCACCTGTGAGCCCAAATCCTTGTCGATTCCCACCAGCAAGGGGGAGAGTGAGCTGGCCATTGATGCGGACAGCTGGCCGCCCACCTCCTGCTGGCTTCTGCAGACCTGAAGAGCCCCAGCCTCCATGGAGGAGCCGTGCGGGGCCAATGGGGGCCCAACAGGGGGGGCCCAGGTCTATCAAACCATTCCCAACAACAACCAACCGGATCTGGCCCTCTCCCGAAATCCTTGGCGTATTTTTATGGTGCTCTGCTGAAGTTCTCACGTCATTAGATGAATATCCACCAGCAGCAATTCTGGTTTACCCATGATGCATCACTGCAGCAGCATTCTGAGCATACTGGGTGCCAAGGAGGTGGTCCAGTTTAAACTGGTCTTTAAAAACACAACCCCCATTTGAGCTAGACTGCAAAAACCAGGGGGATTAAAGCGGAAACAGCATATGATGGTAAAGACACAGAATGGAAATATTACTTAGTTTACATAAAATGATAAATACACTTTGAGTTGCTCTCCCAGGACTGGTCTACCAGTTTAGCCCATCCACACACACCTCCCAGGCCTCCCAGTACTAACATCCCCAGAGACCAGTAAGCTGGCAAGGTTTCTGACACTATAGCTCACAGACCCAGCCCCCTTATATAACACGAATGTAATCCCTTTATGGAAAAATGCAATGTTCTGGCCACCAGCATGTAGATCTATGAAGAAGAAGTGTGCCCTGTGAGGATATGGGGAAGGGTTAACAGAAAAGACAACGAGCCTCCACAGGTACCAGGTTCTGGAAAGACCCGCTGAGGCTGAAGATGGAGCCGGGAAGGGAGAGGCCAGCGTGGTGAGCCACACTGCGGCGTTTCTGCTGGGCCAGGCATGTTCCATTAGATGAGGTATGAGAAGATGACTCCATCAGGTGAGGTATGAGAAGATGACTCCATCAGATGAGGTATAATGAGAAGATGACTCCATTAGGTGAGGTATGAGAAGATGACTACATCAGGTGAGGTATGAGAAGATGACTCCATTAGGTGAGGTATGAGAAGATGACTACATCAGGTGAGGTATGAGAAGATGACTCCTTTAGGTGAGGTATGAGAAGATGACTACATCAGGTGAGGTATGAGAAGATGACTCCATCAGGTGAGGTATGAGAAGATGACTCCATCAGGTGAGGTATGATGAGAATATGACTACATCAGATAAGGTATGAGAAGATGACTCCTTTAGGTGAGGTATAATGAGAAAATGACTCCTTTAGGTCAGGTATAATGAGAAGATGACTCCATTAGGTGAGGTATAATGAGAAGATGACTCCATCAGGTGAGGTATAATGAGAAGATGACTCCATCGGGTGAAGTATGAGAAGATGACTCCATCAGGTGAGGTATGAGAAAATGACTCCTTTAGGTGAGGTATAATGAGAAGATGACTCCATTAGGTGAGGCATGAGAAGATGACTCCATCAGGTGAGGTATGAGAAAATGACTCCTTTAGGTGAGGTATAATGAGAAGATGACTCCATTAGGTGAGGTATGAGAAGATGACTCCATTGGGTGAGGTATAATGAGAAGATGACTCCATTAGGTGAGGTATGAGAAGATGACTCCTTTAGGTGAGGTATAATGAGAAGATGACTCCATCAGGTGAGGTTTAAGGTGAAAACCCGCCTATACTGCATACCTTCCTCTTCTTGCGGGCCTGTGGGTGGTTCTGTCCATCCTGGGCCTTGCCCAGTAGGTCAGGGAACACGAGGGGCTTGAGGGAGCGTGAGCGTGGCGTCCGTGGGAACCGAAATGGGTCCATGACCCGGAAGTCGCGGCCGTAGCGGACAGAGCACAGAGAGCGCGACCGCAGGCGGCCCGCTGAGTGCAGGCTGTTCACCCCGATCATGGTCGCCCGGCGAGCGGGATTCGGGGCTGCAGCAGGTGTCGGGTTTGGGAAGCAGGACAACAGGGTTGCCGAAGTTGTGGTACAAGACCAGCTGAATCAGGCCTTCCCCTAAAGACCCAGCCACCACGTCGGCTTGTACTGTTTTTCTGTCCCTTTTCCTGTTGCTTCCACAATGTCAGTCTTCTGGAAAAAAAAACACAGGATCCTCTTCCTGCCAGAGGATGCTAGGACACCTTCGAGCTGTGGGCCTCCAGTATCCGGGTCTGGAGGGCCGCGCCTTACGTCAGCAGGAAGAGAGTCAGGAAGTCCCCAGCGGTCACGTGATACTCCCGGTTTAGAGTGGCCCGTTCATGAATGACAGCCAGACCCAAGCCGGCAGTGTGATTTCACAGGTGAGCAACGCCGGTGAGCACCACGCTCCGGGCAGGCGTCACTGTCCACAAAGCCACCCTCACTGCTTCCCGGACAACCACCGGAGCAGGCGGGCCACAGACACGCGGGTGGGCGGTTAAAAATGGCGGAGACACGCGCGCAGACGTGCACACACACACGGTGACGGCCAGCACACGCGAACCAGGAGCACACACGGCGGCACAGGCTGAGCGTGCATACGTAAGGAAGCGTGTAAAAGACAAAAAAGCAGATACACACAGGTGCGCACACACACTGAGATGCACACACTCACACGGCAGACAGACAGGGAGGAACGTGGACCCTCCCACTCACGGGGTGAGATTCGGAAATCCCTCTCGATACTGAGTCGCGCTTCCTGAGAAAATAAATGGGAAAATTCCAAGTGAAAAAAGGGGGAGATCCCACAGGGAGGCGATCCCTGGACAAGCTGGTCACCCCGCAAACCGCGGAGGGCAGGGGGGCCCACACTGTATCCTGTTGCACCAGACAGATAATCCCTGCCAGAGTGAAAAGGCCGGCCAGCACCTTCCAGCCGCAAATCCTTCTTTTTCCCGAGTGGGATTCTGCAAGATTTCACTGGCGTCCCCCCCGGAACGACGGAAAAACCTGATGCGTGGCACCGCGCCTCCTGCCAGCGCTCCTACATGGGCTCCCCTTCCATCGCCGCCTTCCCTAAGCCCGTACGCTCAGCACCGTCGCCCGTGCTAACAGCCAGCCATTCCCCTCCTCCTCCTCGCTCTTCCTCTCTCAGGTGTTCGGCTCCTTTTTATTCCGCAGCGGATACAAACTGCCTCAATCGTAGAGAAAAAGTGACCTGATGGGGGCCGAGATCCGTCCCCCCCCCTCCATCCCTCCCTCCTTCTCTCGTTCCCTCACTCCCTCTCTCGCTCTCTCTCCTTCTCCCTCCCTCGTTCCATGTGTGTCTCTCTCCGCCTCGCTCCCCGTCTCTCGGCAACGGATCCCCCCCCCCCGCGCGTGCACACCAGTAAAAGCGATCCAGTCCATCCCGCTTTCCTCTAGATGCCGATTAGCATGCGGAGCTCGTCGCTGCAGTGAGACGGCAGAGCGGCGCATGCGAGGCAGCGGGGAGAGCACTACAGAGCAGAATGCGCATCCCGGCAGCGGCGGACAGTTTTGCAGTAGCGCAGAAAGGGAGTCCAGCAGGAGATTCAAATGCCAGCCGATATCTGTCATGTAGCCTGAAGCCTGACCCTACCTATCCTAACTCTACCGCGGGACAATCATTAAACTCTTTATGTGTGCCATTTCGGCAGGCAGACAGGTGAAGGACGCGCCTGTTAAGGTACCGAGGCAGAAACAGGGGTGCGTAAATGGATGCCGCAAGTGGCAGAATCACCCGAGGACCAGAGCGCCAGACGGGACGGGCATGTTGTACGTTCCGGACAAAGGTACTGATCCGCCATCTGCATCCACAGTGATCGGCACAGTAACGAACTCGCGGGGACAGTGCCAGGGGGTTGAGGATGGGGAGGGGGGTTAGGGCCCTGGAAGTTGTCACGTAAATATAGGCTGGGTGGTTCGGTATGTGCATCGGTGCACCTTTCGGCACCCCAAACATGGCAGACTCAACGCAACAGCTGCCTGCGATGCAGCCATTACTGTCCACATTCACGGAAAATCCCTGCTTCAGTCCTACGCTCACCCCTGTCCTATACTTTGCACTAATGGTGTTTGGTGTGTCTTCCTGTGTCCGGCATGTACTTCAGCCAATGAGACCGTAACTCAAATCCAAACAGCCTGTGTCCATGACCTTTAAAGTCTCAGAAAATCTTTAATTTATCTGAACAGCTGTGAATGTCACTCCAAATACTTCTTTAATGAATAAAAGAAATTTAAAAAATCAGAAAATGTGTGTATTAAATGTTATGCTCAAGCACTCACGTCCATCACAGCAAATCCCCCTACGCACATTGGCACAGTGCTGGTCTCGACCTCAGCCTCACCTCAGTCTCAGCCTCAGCTTCAGTCACAGCCTCAGTCTCAGCCTCAGTCACAGCCTCAGCCTTAGTCACAGCCTCAGCCTCAGTCACAGCCTCAGCCCGAGTCTCAGCCTCAGTCTCAGTCTCAGCCTCAGCCTCAGCCTCAGCCTCAGCAGTGTATCAGTTCAGCAGGCACGCCCGATCCCAGCAATAATCTTACAACATGTCTTGTTAAAATATGACCTTGCTCTTTCCCCCCGGAGTGTGCCGATGCTGTCGCCAGGCAACAGGAAAGGACCCGAGCTGGGAATTTGGTGTCCTTCTCTGTTCTAACACAGATACGTACATGAAAACACAGAGACAGTGACACGCACGCTCACCCACGCATGGCTGCTGTGTGCACACGCAGACCCACAGTCCATCACACTCCCGTAAATATGTACACATGGCGCTGGAGACGAAGTTTGCCCCTCACCTGAAGCGAGTCTTTTAGAAGGAGGGCGAGTACAAAAAGCGGATCACTCACTCACTCACTCGCTCATTCACTCGCTCACTCACTCACTCACTCACTCGCTCATTCACTCACTCACTCACTCGCTGGCTAGTAAAAAAACTGCACATCAAGCTACAATTGTTCTGGACTACTTCCACTCCTTTGTACTCTCACATGCACATGACACGCACACGCCTGCTACACACGCACACGCCTGCTGCACCCCCCATAGCCCTGCTCCCTGCACCTACACTCTCGGTGGGCCAGTCCTCCACCTTTAACCTACTTTCATGTGTGACCATTTCTGCCATGCGCTGGTGGGGATGCTTAAGTGAACTTACCTGCCGTGGCCAAAGCCACCTCACGCCACCTCTGTGTTCATGCTGGGAGGCTGTTAAGGTCCCCATATGACATGGGTTACATGATCTGATGATCTGATGACCAGAGTCACACACTCACAACCAGAAAGAATTGTGCACAAGAAAAGCACACACATGCACGACTACTAACATGAGAGTACCCAGTCAGATGCCTATTAATACGAGACTAACCAATGAAACGCCTGGTAATACAAGACTTACCAATCAGACTAACCAATGAGAAGCCTGATAACATAAGACTACCCAATCAAAAGCATGTTAACACAAGGGTAGCCAATCAAATGCCTGTTAACACGACACCAACCAATCTAAAGACTATCTGCAGCACCTGATCTTGCTGTTGAATGATTCTTGTTGTTGCTGGTTGCTGTTGTTGCCTGTTGTTGTTATTGATGCTCATGGCAACGGTTTGCTGGTGTTTGCTGTTGGTATGTTGCTGCTCATGGTACTTTGGTGTAGTTGCTGTGTTTCATACTGTGCTGTTACTAAAACTTTCTATCTCTGTTAGTGTTAACTTGGTGATATGGTTGTTTACGGTAGTGATTTGTTTCTGTTCTCGTTAGCTGTGTTTGGTTATTTTGTTTATTTTGTTGACTCTTCAGTCAAAACGTCATGAGGCAGAATCCCGCAGATCTCCTCAGCGTAGGCCGTTTGATGTGGGGCCCCCCCCCCCCGCCCGGCCCACCAGCAGCCCCCGGCCCGCTGCAGGC